>CAUYPK010013902.1:0-145483 GCA_963574355.1 Loris lydekkerianus
TAAATGTCTCAACACAATAACTGTGAAATTGCCAGGAAGGCTATGTTAACCAGTGTGATATAAATGTGTCAACCGGTCTGTGAAACTAATGTATGATGCTCCATGATCATACCAATGTACATAGCTATGATTTAATAAAAAAAAAAAAAAAAAAGATGCCCTTCTCCTCCATTGTTTAAAATAAGCGTGGGACAGTGAGAAGACTATTCTGAGTGGAGGGCAGGGTCCAGGAAGAGAAGTGGACTGTGACCACACGGAAAGGTAAGTCAGGCCTTCACTTGCTTCCCCTTTTAATCGTGTACTGAGCTCCTTTATGGGGGAAGCTCCAATTTTTTTTCATCACCACTTTAAGGCTGTTGGAAAACTCTTAATTCCTGTGGGAAGTCCTTAGTTAGACATTGTGGAGCAAGGACAAGGAAAACTTTGCCTTAAATTTCTGTTGGATGTCAGGTAAGGAATTGGAACATTATGCTGACAAGAATCACTTTTTGGGGGGACAGGAGGAGTTTGAAAGTAGTATTTTTGGAAAGTTGACATGAAATGTAATTCTTGTGACGCAAGATATGAGCTCAGTTGCTGTCTCCTAGAGGTAGGGCGTCAACGTTGTGTCTGGAGCGGTGCCTGGGATGGTGCATAGACCACTCCCTGCAGAGTTCACTCAAATGAGGAGGAGGAACGGCTCACACGCTGACCTTCATCGCATCCCTTGACGTGAAACTGTTGGCATGGAAAGTGCTCATATTGCACTTGAAGTTAAGTAGCTCATCTAATCTATTTTCTCTATTTGGTGAGCATTGCATTGAGTCTGCAGCCTTGGTGACATCAGAGTAACAGCCCATTCTGGGCAAAGTAGAAACCTGGGGATGTGGATTTCCCTGACTCCCTTTAGGCCGTGTGCTCTGGGAGAGGAGGGCCACTTCTTAGCAGGTCTCTAAATTCAAGGTGCTGAGACGCAGAAACATACCAGACACTCACCAAACGGTGTACGTTCACTGAGTGAGCATAGATTATTATTTTTTCATGAAGCTTTGTCGAATAAACAGCCATTGTGTCTTCTGGTCACACATCCTTGGCTCCCGTTCTTACCTCCAGCTCTGTCAGCCACATCCTCGTCTCCTCTTCCCCGGCTCAGTCCCAGGCTCAGCAGAACACGGCACAGACCCTATCTGATGTGGGATCTGTTTCTTCCAGGAATTGCCTCACACATGTTGACTAACTGTTGATTTCAATGATTGACTTCTTAATCTCAGACTTGGTACCATACCAAATTCCGTTTCAGAACAGAAATAAAATTCCTTTGTATTTCGGTTCTCATGCTGGAAAATGCCACCAGAATATGGGGTACAAGATACATAATTTATAGGAGGATATAACACCTTCTTTGATACATAAGCACCAGTTTTGCTTTTTTTGTTATATATTATTTTGTACTTGGCTTTGACCTCCATGCACAGACATCCATCTACACCAAGTTCACATTTTATACTTTTTCATGGCTGTTTGGCTCAGGTGGTCCGAGCATCGAGCTAATGAGAACGAGGTCACAGGTTCAATCTCTGTGTGGGCCAGCAAGGTTTGCTTTGTTTGGTGGCCATCAGCCTGGTCCAGCCAGCTGTCTAGCACATGGCTGCCCCAGGTCACAAGAGGACAGGCCAGAACTGTGTGGACGGACTAGAGCAAATCCATCACCACCATTCAAAAAAGCCAAGCCAAGCATGTGTCCTGCTAATGGGGGTCAGTAATGTCCCATTTAAATGAGGTTGACGTTTTATTACCTCTTGCTTTTGAACACCAAATTTAAATGTTGTGTGTGTATTTATTTCTAATAAACAGAAGGCAGTGGAAGACCTCAGATAATTACAGGTTTTCAAGTATAGATTGATGACTTAAATAGTTAAAATCTTGGTGCGATATTAAAGAAGAAAATTCACTGTGGCTAGTTAGGTTTTATATATTTTTTTGAGGCAGAGTCTCCAGCTGTCACCCTGGGAGAGTGCTGTGGTCACATCTCACAGCAATCTCCAACTCTTGGGTTTAAACGATTCTCTTGCCTCAGCGTCCCAAGTAGCTGGGACCACAGGTGCCCACCACAATGCCTGGATATTTTTGTTGTTGTTGTTCTTGCAGTTGTCATTGTTGTTTTAGCAGGTCTGGGCAGGGTTCGAACCTGCCAGCCTCCGTATATGTGGCCGGTGCCACCTGGCTAGTTACTTTCATTTTGTTGTTGTGAAAATCTGTTTTGGATAGGGACCTAAAAAGCCATTTGTTTGTCAGAGAGTGGTTGATCATTTTTGCCTTCACTCACAAATGAAAAATACCTTTTCTAAACCTATAGATAATTAGACCATTAGATGTCAGCCAA
The DNA here is from genome assembly GCA_963574355.1 of Loris lydekkerianus. Lineage (NCBI taxonomy): Eukaryota > Metazoa > Chordata > Mammalia > Primates > Lorisidae > Loris > Loris lydekkerianus. The sequence goes on from CAUYPK010013902.1 coordinate 2,363, forward strand.
AAGTAGACACTTTGAATTCTGTCATATTCAAATGTGGGGGTCTCACCTAGCTTATCCACTCTAGATTTTGTTTTTAAGGTAAACATGTTCCTTAAATTATTTAGCTTAGTACTTTAATCATCTTTAAGATGGTTGGTGAGTGATTGAGAGAGTAAGGTCAAGTGAATCCTGTACATCAACCCAACCAAGGGACATTTGGTGGACAGGGGTCCAGCCTTGGAGATTGGGAGAGAGCGGGTGGTGGTGCGTGTGTGCACACAGATTATACAGCTGTCACTGGTTCAAGGTTATCCAAATGAACCAGGCAAGCAAACCCAGACAGGGCACAGATTGATAGGAAGACCACTATTGGTGAGTAGTCAGCTGAAGGTAAGACACAATCTACATTAAATCTCCCCCAGAAGGTAAAAGATGACATTGATGTCATCCCAACTTAATAGTGCTTGACATCCGATATATCTTCCACCCACAGTTTGCTTTGTATTCTTAGCTTTTGTATAAATTATACCTGTTGATTTATTCATCATCACCAGCTACACATGTATGTCTAGGGTTTTATTTTATTTTATTTATTTATTCTGAGACAGAATCTCACTCTGTCACTCTGGGTAGAGTGCCATGGCATCATAGCTCACTGCAACCTCAAATTCCTCAAGCGATCCTCTTGGCTCAGCCTCCCAAGTAGCTGGGATTAGGGGCACCCGACAACACTCCTATCTGCTCAGGCTGGTCTTGAATTCCTGAGCTCAAGGAATCCACCTGCGTCAGCCTCTCAGAGTGCTGGGATGACAGGCATGAGCCACTACACTCAGCCTCCACAGACATTTTTCCCCCCAGTGGTAGGCAAAACAAATGAGACCCAAGAACTCAATGGAACATTCCAAAGAATGCACAGAGAAAAGTGGAAATCGTTAGAAACATAATTGTGTTTGGAAAAGGAGACAGAAATAAAAGTAAAACAGGGAATGAAAAGTCATCTATTTACCCTCAATGAATCCCCAACAATAAAAAACAGAGAAAAGAAAAATCATCTATTATTTGCACTTGAAATCCCCATTGTGAATGTTTCCTAATTTTTTTTATTTCTCTAGTATTATAAAGGGAATATGAATTTACATTCATCTAGGGATATAAATAAAAAATAAAAATGCATCTAAAATCACTCTTTAATCTTACTTAGAGATAACCGTTGTTAATCTTTCTTTTCCTTCCCTGTAAACCCTCAGTTGTAAATGTTTAGATAGTTAATGTCGTACAGAGCTTTGCATGAAAAATTTTTCATTTAAACTTAATAATTGAGTTTTGAATGGAGAATTTTTTGAGGAAAGGACTTTTTCTAGGGAAGCCTTTGTAAGTTGGGAAAGCCAGTCTGTGTTTTCCGCCTCTGCTAAGTTTTTAAGGACGGTAGTAAATTATGCCTTATAATCAGTTGTTAGTGAATTCCAAACGTTTTCTTTGCTGGCGTACTTTGGCAAGGGGCTTTATTCTAGCTTTATTACTTTTTACATTTTATTATTTATTATTATTCTAGCTTGGAACCTCATTCTAGGACTGGCTGTTGATATGAACTGTCTGTCAATCTGCTTCAAAGTCTTTTTGAGCCCACACCTGAGTCACCAGAGGCTGGGAATTTAGGAAATCCTGGGTGCCATCAGTCGGCAGGGTCAGGAATCCCCTGCTGTCTCCTTTGCCTGTGGTGATTCAATTTGATCTGAGGGGATTCAGGAGTAGCTTCAAGAGTCCTCTCCTGGTTTGGCACCGTGGCTGATACCTGTAATCCTAGCACTCTGGGAGGCCAAGGAAGAAGGATCCCTATAGCTCTGGAGTTCAAGATCAGCCTGAGCAACAGTGAAACCCCATCTCTACTAAAAACAGAAAAATGAGTCTAGGCACCTGCTGTCCCAGCTAGTCAGGAGGCTGGGGCAGGAGGATCACTGCAGCCCAGGAGTTTGAGGCTGCTGTGAGCTATGATGCCATAGCACTCTACCCAGAGGGACAGAGCAAGACTCTTTGTCTCTAAAAAAGAAATGTCATTTCCTTTTTGCAATGAAACTAATTGATATTGATCACGTTGTATTTATCATATGAACTTTCCCATGCTATGTAAGTGGCAGAGAATGACCTCACGTGTTATTTTGTTCATTCCCCTAAAGGGATCCTTACTTTGGCAGTTTGGTAATTTTTTATTTCTGTTGCAAACAATATCCTATACAATGTATTGTTGAAAATGGTTAATTCAGTTCAGGTAACCTAAAATGATATGCGGTACTTTCTAATTGTGAACTTTATAAATCAGTTTCTCATCCTCAGAGGAATGTATTATTTTTTTCCTGTCTTGGTGTAGTTTCCTGCACGATTTTTGCCTCCTGTGACCTCACACTGCGTTTGGTCTTTTAGATAAGGGAGGCCAATAATTCCTCAGCTATAACTTCATCAACACAGATAACTATCAGGCCTCGTATGACGTGCAGCTCATTATTCAGCTGTGAACCACCGTGGTCCTGTGTTAAATGTTTTACAGCCCATGCTTTCATGGCCCGCCGAGTTACTAATATAACACTCATGGCTATTTTTGTGTCCTGGAGGGATAAAAACTCTTTGTGTTGTTTAATGGAGTGTGATATTTAAATTAAAACATTTCAAGACAGCTTAGTACAAGAAAATAACTATAGTGAAGTCAATGTCCCTGTGCAGCTTAGCTATTTTATTATATTCTCTCCAGTAAAGGGGCCTCCTTTCTTTGCTGTATCTACTAACTCTCTTTCTTGCCCTTTGGGTGAATTTTACAGAAGCAATATTCAGCTTCAGAAATTTCATGATCTGTATTTACTGATCTTCCATCACTTCTCCTTTATCCGTCTTACAATGTGCTGTTGAGTTATTTGTCCAGCAGAAAGACTTCTTTGGAATGTCATAGAAAACAAAAGATGGGTTCAAGAGCTAATCACATACTTAAGGACAATCTCCTACAGTTTTCAGATCACCAAATAAAGAGTTAGCAGACTAGAGATAGCTGAAGAGCAGTTTCCTAATTTCGAGTCTTTGGCAAGCTGAAATTCCACCTGCTACAATGTAACAGTGTAGAGATTGTTATCCAGTGGGTGTTTTGCAATTTTCTGTTTGGTGCTCAATAAAGCCGGCTGTATTACTGTGCAGAAAAATGTCACTTGCTACTCATTGGGGTATTAATCTATCAAAATATTTCCTGGACTTAAATAAAGTAACAAAAGAGCTATTATACATTTACCGTCAGAAGGTTCTTAGTTCATGTTGATATTTTTAATGTCTTAATTGAATGGTTTTACTTCCTAGCTTAATGTAGACATCATTTTCAGATTATTAAAATAGGTTAATTTGTAATGTGAATTGGATTTTTGTTACAAACTGAAAAGCCTTTTTGTAGCCCAAGAACACTTGTTTCCCAGGACTCTGTTGCCACCACCGCCTCTGGACCTCACTGCCCTCACTTGAGACTTTCCCAGTCTTTATTTCTATTTCTTGTCAGTGGAGTGGCAACTCTGTGGGATGGTACACACTCACTCTGTAGGACCGACTGAGTCCTAAACATTTTAGAGGGGTGCACACGTTTAATAGGAAAGCAAGGAGAAAAGAAACAGAACACAAAATTTTCTGGCATAGACATCAGAATAAAAGTCTGATCACTTACAACATACATTTGAATTCTAACTTAAAAATATATTTTCTATTTTTTTCCCCTGAGAAATCAGAGAAGATGATGCTATGTAGTAGGTTCTTTGCTAATGTTCATATTTGGCACACAAATTCAGAACAAAAGCTTTTTAAACAAACTTGTGCTTTTCCCAGTCATGTCTGGGGGGTGTATATTGTCATTATCATTGTTTTTTACTTCTCTTTGTATAAAAGTTTTAGCAGAGGATGTTTGCTTAGACTTGGAAACTAATAAAAAAATCTCAAAAAACAAATACAAGCTAAATCCAACCTTACGAACACAAAATGAGAGTTGCTTTTTGTTTTGGGGGTGTGCGTATAGGGTTTGTGTGTGTGTGAACTATTGAAATCAATGGTGGAAATGACCACAGTAAATCTGAATTATAAGAAATGACAAGATGGTTGATTTTAGTACCAAATTCCAATTCTTTCAATAATAATCTAAAAATATAATGACAAATCATATTTGTGGACAAGTCATCAGGATGAAATCAGTCAGGAGGACGATCTTTCCATAAAGATCTTCTTGACACCTTCCCACATGAACGACTTGCTTTGCTGAACTGTCAGATGATGCTATGAAAAAGGTAAGAGTTGTAGACTCAGGAACCTCCATTTAGAATTGTACAGGTGTGTGTGTGACTCTGGAAAACTCACTTAGCTTCCTGGAGATACAATGGTTTTTGCTGTAAAGGAGTGAGCGATACCGGCCACTTCACAGGGCTGCTGTGCAGACAAATAATTCAGGGTGTGAAGGTGCCTCATCCTGCTGGCCACCTCGCAGGTACCCGGCCTGCTTTATGGTGACAGAACATGATGGGAGTTATTACGGATTAAACACTTCACAGTAATTTGGAAGGTTGCATCAATCTTACTGTGTTTTTTGCATTATTCTTCATCAATGTGGCCCAACAACAGGAATTTATATGATTGTTCATATGTGTTATCTGATCAGATGGAAATGAGGAGAAGAATAATGGACAGGATGCTTCTTTTAAAACTTCTGGGGAGGACATCTTTTTGTTTGAGACCATGTCTCACTCTGTTGCCCAGGCTAGAGTACCATGCTGTCAGCCTTGCTCACAGCAACCTCAAACTCCTGGGCTCAAGTGATCCTCCTGCCTCAGCCTCCAGAGTAGCTGGAACTCCAGGCACCTGCCACTAAGCCTGACTAATTTTTCTATTTTTAGTAGAGATGGGGTCCCACTCTTGCTCAGGTTGGTCTTGAACTCCTGAGTGATCGTCCTAACTCAGCCTCCCAGAGGACTGGGATTACAGATGTGAGCCATAAAATAAGTGTTACCAATACCTACTTCCTAAAGCTCTGTGAGCCTTAACAGGGAGATGAGATGCTGTGTCTAATGCACTTGGTATGTGGGAGGAGCTCAAATAGACACACTTTACTACTAAAGGTAACTAATAAAAACAAACCTTAGTAAGGATCGGAAGAGCCGCAGAATCCTGGGCCTTGTACTAGTTGAGTGAAGAGCAAGAATGTTGCTGGACATGCTCTGAGCCCCCTGCCCTGGTCCTGGGAGAACTGGGCTGGTGGGCCCTGCACCTGTTCTGTTGCTTACGCCACTGCACGTCTGACAGCTGCAGGGAACGCTGGCCGGGGAGGTGGCTGAGAGGGGTGGGACTGTCCTCGTTGGTTCCTCAGTGAATCACAAGTCTCTCAGAAGCTGTACTCACACATGGCCTCCCAGCAGGTCTGGCAGTTCCATCCACGATACGGGCCGGGAGAAGCAGGGTCTGGAAAACTCATACAGCCAGACCCAGTGGGGAAGGAAAATCAATCTTCTCCTGCTCCGGACCCAGTTGATGAGAATTGTTCTCCCTAATTCTCCATAAATTGGAACAAGGCTTAGGACACTAATCCTTCTGTAATGCCATTTGAGGACGAATGCTGACATTCATGACATTTAAACAATTCAGGACTGGTATTAAGCCAGAGTCTCCAACTGTCTGACCTCTGCCCTTGTGCACTGTACCCTTGGCCCGGTGCACACAAATGTACTTATTAATGCGTTTCAGCTTTGGGATGCCACACAGTTACTTAGCTTTGTTTAATGTGAACTGCACTGCTCCAAACACCAGACTTCTTCTTCTTCTTCTTCTTTTTTTTTTTTTTTTGCAGTTTTTGGCTGGGGCTGGGTTTGAACTCGCCACCTCCAGCATATGGGGCTGGCACCCTACTCCTTTGAGCCACGGGCGCTGCCCACACCAGACTTCTTTTCCCGAGGACTTCAGCTTCAGCTTAGGCTGCAACCCCTATGGACGGTCAGTCTGACCCGACCCAAAGTGGGGCCTTCGGAGTCCTTTCTAGGGAATCTGGAACCCATGTGCAGACTTGGTCTGTGAGTGGCTACAGCTGAGACCCATAAACACCAGCACTGGCAGTCTTTCTCCAGAAAGAGAGGTGGTGAGGAGAGAAAGGTGGAGAGAGAGAGGGAGAAAGAGAATTCTAGGTTCTTTTTTTAAAAAAAGTTTTTCTAGTTTATTGCTATATGTATATTATGCATTTCATTGGTATTAAACTGTTTGGTCTATAGGGTTGAGGTGAGTGAGAGAATTCAGAGGTGCTTTTTTCTTAAAATTTTTTTCTTTAGGCTTGGCAACCACAGCTAAGTGGTTAGGGCGCTTGCCACATACACCTGGGCTGGTGGGTTTGAACCTGGCCTGGGCCTGCTAAACAACAATGACAACAACAACAATAAAATAGCTGGGCATTATGGCAGGAGCCTGTAGTCCCAGCTACTTGGGAGGCTCAGGCAAAAGAATTGCTTAAGCCCAAGAGTTTGAGGTTGCTGTGAGCTGTGACACTACAGCACTCTAGGGAGTGACAAAGAGTCTGTCTCAAAAAATGAAAAAACAAATTTTTTTCTTTAAATTTCAGATTAATGTGAGGGTACAAACAACTAGTTTGCAATGTTTGCATTTGTTAGGTAGCTATGCCCACACCCAAGAGGTGTGGCATATACCCTTACATTGTGCCCACTAAGTGGGAGCACACCCGTCCCTAAGCTTCCCACTTAGAACTGGAACCAGTGTCCACTAGGCCACTACTATTCATCATATTTCTGAAGGTTCTAGCCAATGTAGTCGGGAAGGAGAAGGATATAAAGGGCATCCAAATGAGGGCAGAGGAGGTCAAACTTTCACTCTTTACCAATGATTTGGTCTTAGAGAACCCCAGAGACTCAACTGCAAGACTCCTGGAAGTAATCAAGAAATACAGTATTTATATTCTGCATTTAGTAAGTTTCACCTGTACCCTGATGAAAATATTTCAAATTGTATATAAAACCAGAACATTGTACCCCATGATTGCATTAATGTGCGCAGCTATGATTTAATAAAAAAAAAAAAAAAGGAAAGAAATACAGTAACATCTCTGGGTATAAAATCTCAGAACTTCCACATATCACTTGCTTTTGTATAAGCCAGTAAAATAGCCAGGCTGAGAAGCAAATTAAGGACATAATTCCCTTCACAGTAGCTTCAAAGAAAATGGAATACCTAGGGATATACCTCCCTGGGTTCTTAATGGTTTTTCAGGCCCCAGAAAGATCTCTGCATCTGATATGATGCACCTATTCATTCCAAAACAGTCTCCTGTTTGCTTCAGCTGGGTTGAGTTGGTTTCTGTTACCTGCAGCCATAGGACTTTGACAAAGAGCCCACCTTCTAGGTTCCTCTTCTAGTAACTTGCCTTGACTCCGGGTGCTACCTCGGGTTGGGGGTGGACTTGTTCTCACCAGTGCTGGAGAACCCTGGACCAGAGGACGCACTTTGCCTGGCAGCAGGACCCCTCCTGAGCTGGCAGTAGGTGCTTGGCCCAGGAGCTATCCCACACGGAGGTTAGGTTTGGTTCAGGACCTTGCTCCCTTCTAGTTGCAAAAAACTCTGGGCCACATTCTTCATTGCGATGTTTTGTTCTTTAGAAATTCGTTTGAAAGCTGTGGCTATGTCCTTCCAAAATATCCAGTTAAAACTCCCCAAATAAATTGCATTTGGAAAATTTATGGATAAAAAATGCAGAAGTAATTTAACTTGGATGCATGTGCAGTTGGTAGCATGTAATCTCCATCTATCGCTGCAGAGCCACCGGGAGGAAAATGCACAAGTGGCTGTGAAGATGCTGCTCCAGGGCCAAGCTCAGAGGATTTAGGCCGAGCTGTGTTTTCACTTCCAGTTTTGCAAATGAGAAAATTGAAGTTTATGTTTGTGGTAAAGGTGAGTTTGAATTCAGGACACATTGACGAAGATATGAGGATAGTAGTAAAGGATTCAAGCCAGGGAAATGCAGAGACCAGTGGCTTCTTTCACAAGAGAAATTTGGGGAATGACGCCTATGTTTTAATGTATTTGTGTTGTGCAGGAAGACAGGTTTTAGGAAATCATGTAGAAATTCTCTGTGTTCCTTAACGATTAAGGCCTATGGGGTTGTCTTTTATTTTTTATCTTTGCTTGCTCACCTGAGGGTTTAAGTTAATTTCCACGAGAGCCTGTGGATTCATTAACATAGTCAAATTTTTGTTAAGGACAAAAAAGGCCAAAAGGCTTTTAGATCTGGTATAGTTAAGATAATGAGGCTGGATGGTGTGGCTCACGCTGTAATCCAGCACTCTGGGAGGCCGAGGCAGGAGGATCCCTTGAGCTCAGGAGTGGGAGACCAGGCTGAGCCAGAGTTTATTACTTTTCCTAATAAAAATAGGAAAAGTATCTGGGGGTGGTGGGCACCTGTAGTCCCAGCTACTAAGGAGGCTGAGGCAGGAGGATCTCTTGAGCCCAGGAGTTTGAGGTTGCTGTGAGCTGTGACGCCACAGTACTCTACCAAGGGCTACAGAGTGAGACTCTGTCTCAAACAAAAACAAAAAAAGATAAAAAACTGCCTGTAGGCTCCCTCTCCTTTCTGTTCTTGCTGACAGTCTCCCTTTCCTTCCTGGGGTTTGTACCATCTTTTTGTTCTCATCTTTATCCAGGCTACTCTCTCAATGTCCACCAGTTTATTTGGGTGGATTGTCTGAGGGTTTTCTCACATATGGACTGAGGATGGTTGCCTGCCTAATAGAATCATCTATGGCAACATTATTGTTAAGAGGAAGAAGAGAAATTCCAAAAATCAATTCTTGAGCTCTTAAATATCCTATGTATGTATATCTAGGTGTGGCCTGGCTATACTCTTAAATTCAAGCACTGAATCTAATCATAGATCTATGTACAAAAGAAGATGTTAAAGTAGGTTTGTCATGATGCAGAGAATTCTATGCCAACAGTTTTATGACTTAATTTTGTTTATCCTTGAAATTCCCAGTCTAACTGCCTATTCCATCAAATAGGGACGTCTGAACATGGTTGCTGAGTAATTAGATTTTTCCACCCAAATTACTTTATGTATGTTTTAATCAATAACTTACAACATTTAAATGATTACAAATCCTACCAGTTATGGGAGAAAAGTACCGGGCTCATTAACGACCTGTGTCCACAGTAGAAAAAAAATGATGAATCTTTTCATCACTCGGCAGCATAGGGATGGATGCTCCAAATATATTGTTTTCTTTTTCCGCCTTGGAGTTATTTATTGGCCAGTGGGGAGGGTGGGCAGAACTGCTTTTGAAGTTAAACATCTTGCTTGGATGAGCAGAGATGTTGCATCGAATCAAAGTAATAAAAAGACAAAATGCGTTATTAAATCTTCCTTATCACTACATTGCGCTCCGATGGGACGAGCTAATTAAAGGCACAGTTGAGACTCCTTTCATCTGAAGAGGAGTTCACAGGCTTTCGTTATTAAAAGGTTTGCCCAGAAACAAATCCTCGGCTGTCCTGCTTCCAGGTTGCTCCGTGGTGCCTCCTTCCTGTTACAGACCTGGCGGCCACGTCCTGGCTGGACCCTAATGAGTTCTTTTCATCTTCAAAGTACCTGTGAGGCTCCACCATGATTAATATTCATAATACCACTCCCAGGTGGGCACGGGGGTGCTAGGCTCTTTCCTGAGACATGGAAGCAAGAGAAAACATTTCAGGCTGTGTTTGTGTGAATGCTGATGACAGGCACTGGCCTTTCTGGTATTGAACACCCAAATGTCACTTTGCCCTGCCTTTCCACCTACAGCCCCCTTCTCTGTTGCTGATTCGCTCCACATAATGAGAGGCTTCAAGTAACCAAATTAATCACCATCACCATTGTCAGAAAAATGTGCAAAAATTGGGAAAAAGCTTGCTAGTGGTTGTCCCTGAATTAGGTTCTTTCTAGGTTCTCTTAAAATTTTTTTTTTTTTTTTTTTTAATTGAGACAGTGTCTCCGTTTGTAGCACTGGTAGAGTGCTGTGGTGTTATCACAGCTCACAGCAACCTCAAACTCCGGGACTCAAGCGATCCTCCTGCCTCAGCTTCCCACGTAGCTGGAACTACAGACACCTGCCGCCACTCCCGGCTAGTTTTTTAATTTTACTAGAGACAAGGTCTATGCTCTTGCTCAGGCTGGTCTCCAACTCCTGAGCTCAGGCAATCCTTCCAGCCCCTCAGAGTGCTGCGATTATAAGTGTGAGCTGCCATGCCAGGCCTGTTTCTCTTAAATTTTCAGATTTCTGTATCATAAAACTGGAGGAAATCAACATGTTAAGTGTTAAAAGATAAATCTAAAACATTCTTTCTTTCTTTTTTTTTTTTACCTAGGCTTCTCTATTTTTTTTAAACTTTAGGATAATGTGAGGATACAAATACTAGGTGATAATATTTGCATATATTAGGTAGAGTCCCTGTTGTAATGTGTCCTGCCCCCAGGAGGTATGCCGTGTACCCTTACATTGTGCCCATTAGGTGGGAGCTCACCAATCCCCCCTTCTCCCCTCTCTGCCCTCTTTTCTTCCCTCTACCCTCAACTTGAATTGAGTTTTTCGCTTGTGTGGGCACGTATTAGTTCATCCATTGGCGTCAAATTAGTATTGAGTACTTTATATACTTCCTTTTCCATTCTTGTGTATTTCAACTCCATCCAGGTTAATACAAAAGATGTAAACTCTCCACCTTTTTCATGACTGAATAGTATTTCATGATGTACATATACCACAGTTTATCTAAGACTTGAAACCATAAAACTTTTCTCTTTTTATTAAAACACACAAGAAGTCACACAAGGGAGGAGGATATTATGGGGGGCTGAAAACCCAGGGAGCTAGGAAGATTCACCCCCCTACCCCCCATTTCTATGTCCTTTCTAAACTAGATGTGAGGCAGCCTGGCCCGGGGAGAGTTTTAGATGCAGATCACAGATCAGGTGGAGACTTCTAGCTATGGGGAATGATCAGCTTGTGGGGGGAACAACCACTAGGAAGGGGAGAACATGGCACATTCCACTTGTAACCTATTTCAGGAGTGCTCTGGGAGGGTGTGTCTTCTGCAGCTTCCCCTCCCCACTGTCTCAACTTCACCCTTTGCAGAGTCAGCTTGACCTAGGTCTTCAAAGTCTCCTGCAGCATAAAAGTAAGTCACTTCCCAGGATACGTCTGCATCTGTGTTCATTCCTTGGGGTCTTCCATTTTAAATTTTTATAGGTTTTTAGCTTTAGTTCAACAATAGTTTGTGATCAAGACAAAATTAAAGTTTATTTTATTTTTGGTGACATTTTCACAACTGATTTGAACTTAGGTCTCTCATTGGAGAAATATTTACAAAGAATTAACATCCAATCACATGGTATAAATTCCGTGCCATTCAACTATGTAAATAGAGGCTGGGGTGTTTAATTGGAGATAAAACACTGATAAAATGTAAACTTCATTTTTGTTCCCATTGCTGCTATGGAGGGTTCAGGGGCATGATGAACATAGTAACTGATGGTGGAAGTGAGAGTTTGTAACAGGGCCCAATAACTCCAGCGTGTCTGGAAAAGCTTTGCGGAATCTCAATGCTCCTCAAGGCTGCTCAGCCCACTTCTCCAAACACACCCTTTGGTGTCATAAAGAGTTGGCACCTTAATGCACAGTTCCATACACCTTGGAGATGTAACTCCTTCACTCATTGTGCGACTCTGTGGCTGTAAATTAGCTCTCTCTCAAGATTGCTTTATTTTCACAGGCCAGCAAGAGTGCCCCTGGTACCCTGCAGCATCAAATTACCTATTTATGTAGTTTTGACCTTGGGTGGTAAGGAACAACCTCTACAAAATGGCTTGACAACCATTATCCTGGAGGAAACCTATAGACTTGGATATAAGATAAAGAATGTCTGAGGGTTTTTTTTTTTTTTTTTTATAGGATATAAATAATATTCTTTTTAAAAGACAGAATCTCACTCTATTCCCTTGGGTAGAGAGCCAAGGTGTCATCATAGCTCACAGCAACCTCTAACTCCTGGGCTCAAGTGATCCTCCTGCCTCAGCCTCCAGAGGTAACTTGAACTACAGGTGCCTGCCACAATGCCCAGCTAGTTTTTCTAGTAAAGACAGGGTCTTGCTCTAACTCAGGCAGGTCTCAAACTCCTGAGCTCAAGTAATCCACATGCCTTAGCCTCCAGACTGCTGGGATTACAGGCATGAGCCACTGTGCCCAGTCCATTGGTTCCTAAAAAGCCTTTGAATTTGGGAAATAATTTTCTATTTCTGACAAAGTCCACTTTGAGTTTGAGAAATTGAGTACCCTGCTATTTCTCAGCTGAAAAGAATACATTGTTCTCAAGTTGGATTCCAGCATTTGGTGAGCTTAACTCAGATTTTTTTTCATTTTTCAGTTTCGGTGACTGCTAGCAGGTGATGGTTGAATTAATAGTCTTTGTATAAGAGAGGAAATGTAAAAGCATTATTTGCACATAAACATTTCACTAGATGTTGGCAGAAAATGCAACTCAACATGGAACTTTGCTCCTCATGATATTTTTACCATTTGAATAAAATAAAATGGACTTTTAAAAGGTCAAAATATCAATTATTTATGCACTCATAGGCATTACTTTACTAACAAATGGAATGATTCTGAACCTGCTGTTTTATAATCTATTTTTGAACACAATAATACATTTTGAAATATTTCTATTCCCATAAATATTCACCACCTCCACCCCCAAAAAAGGTTAAAATAACAGTCCATTGAATATGCGCTTACTGAAGTCCAAATCCTGTTTTATGTCTTTTGAGACAGAGTCTCACTTTCTTGCCCTCGATCAAGTGCCCTGGTGTCACAGCTCACAGTAACCTCATACTCTCTGGCTTAAGCTATTGTTTTGCCTCAGCCTCCCAAGTAGCTGGGACTACAGGAGTCCACTACAATGCCCAGCTAGTTTTTAGAGACGAGGGGTAGCTCTAGCTCAAGCTGCTCTCCAGCTCATGAGCTCAGGCAATCCTCCTTCTCTGCCTGCCAGAGTGCTGGGATTACAGGCATGAGCCACTCACTGGGCCCCAGGTCCTGCTTTAAATGAAAAAAGGAAGTGTTCACACTAAGAATTTTTCCAGACTTGAGCACATTTTTAATCATATTCTAACTCTCCAAAAAGCATATAATGGCACAGAACTCTGCCCAGGGCAATAGAGTGAGATTCTGTCTCAGAAAGATAAAAATAAAATAAAAATAGAAAAACTAGCCGAGCCTGGTGGTGGACACCTATAGTCCCAGATGCTGGGGAGGCTGAGGCAGGAGGATCACTTGGGCCCAAGAGTTTGAGGTTGCTGTGAGCTATGAGCTATGATGCCCTGGCATTCTATTGGGGGTGACAAAGTGAAACTCTGTCTCAAAGAAAAAAAAAAAGGAAGGAACGAAAGAAAGAGAAACAGGCACATTTATGGTTTATGATAAGCTTCTGTCATGTGTGTGTGAGATCCCATCACCCTGGTTCTCTTTATATTAGTCTCTGAACCTCTTTTGGTGACACCTCATCTGTTTGGAGTCTTGGGGGTGCAGCTGATGCAGGGGCTCAGGGCTTCCCTGAGATGGCTGTGTGATTTAGATTTGGGCAATCAGCCACTGTTTTCAGGGGCTTTGAATCTCAAGCAAGTGGTAGGGAGGGAAACGATGGACAGGGATACATTCCCAGCAGCAGCAGCTGTGGAGTTGGGGGCCTGCCGAGCCCACCTGGCCGGCCAGCTCTGTCCGACCCCAGCCTGGTCCCCTGGCCTCCTGCCCACCCTCCCTCCACATACTTCCATCCAGTTCTCTCCCCACATTTATTTTTCCTCATGATAATCAGAGTAGGTTTCTAGTCTTGCCAAAAAGAACTTGCATTGATGCAACAACTTCCAAAGCCTGGGTGTATAAACAAAATCAACTTAAAAAACATTTATTTTTAACCTGATTTTTTTTTAAGTCAATATTTTACACTGAATTAGCAGTGCAGCCAATGAGAACTAGTCTTCAGGCGACTCGCCTTGGAGTAGTGTTTTACTAGAAGCCGTTTATAACAGCTATAGTGAAACCCTATCCTGCTTCCGTAGGATATCACGAACAACATTTGCCCAAACGTCTTCTGGTCTGGTGGCCATTTCTCACTGGGCAGGGGTGCATACGCTGCAACTCAGTTCTGGGTTTTCCGAATGGTCCCTTCTGTTTGGGGATTAGGATTTCGACACTATTAGAAGGAGTGATTCTATTGTCTTGAGAGGTGAGGAAAAGTAATTGAATAGACATGTAATTTGTTTCAATACTGTGCTTTTCAAAAGTCAAATATCTGCAGTGGTGTTATTAGTTGAGATTGTAGATGGTTTTACATGTCAGGAACAATTAACACAGATCCTATGGGTCTGATTACTAACATTAAGGAAGTTCTGCTCTGTATAAACCCAAAACCAAAGCCTTAGGAAAGTTAAAGGTCCCTGTTCTACCATTAAAATAGGAAAGTAATGTGCCCTTTTTTGATTGACTATAAACTTTGCCTCGTGGGACACTGTTCTCTGAGGTGAAAACAAACATGAAGACAAGTTGTTTTCCTTAAAAATTCTTCAAGTTTTAGTCAAAACCGTTTATCAGACAATTTCTTAAAATAAAACAGAATCAATATTGCCTTTGCAGTCAGCACAGGAAAGGAACAAGTTAAAAAGCCAAAGTGGATATTTTCCTAAAAACACAGCACAGAAAGAGATTTTGTGTGTTTAGGCCTTTGCCCAGAAGAGTTATAAATTTGATAATTGATACCTGAGACCATTGGAGGCATTGCAAAAGAAGTATTTATAAAAGACGTTAGGAGCAATTAAATGATTGGAAGCAAATATACGAGATGTCCTGATTATTACATATCATAGATTCTTGAAGTACAAGAGCAATTAGGTGAGATTCACACACAGCAAATTAAATGCATTACTGTACAGTAATACAGAGTACTCCCCACATCCTCCATTATATGTGAGCAGAAAGAAAGCAGGGACTCGGCCTTCTGCTCCCAGCTTCTCACCAACACCAAGTCCCTACCCTGAGTCCAGGCCCCCCCAGTGAGAAGTGAAAACACGTGCTTCAAGAGTTCAAGCTTCCTGTCAGCTCTGGGATTACACCATCCAAGCTATAATCTCATGTGCAGTTGTTCAATTGTGTTTTTCTCCTCTTGGGATGATGGAGAAGTGGAAGAGAAAGAAATTCGACGCCAAAGCACACGGTGTAAGGCAAAGGGTCTGGCCTCTGAATGAATTTGGGGATGCACAAGCCCCTATTTTGAACTCTTCCAGCCCAAAAAAGATGAGTAGGAGGCATTGCCCATCTCAGGCCACTGGTCATCGCCCAGGACAAAGACGACCCAGGGGAATCCTGCTGTCCACATGGAAAGTGCTGGATTAAAGAGGTGGTTTTGGACAAATTACCCAACCTCCTGTGAGCTTCAGAAGACGAGGCCACCTGACTTTCACAGTTCTTTCCACTCTTACATTCTTTAATTCGAAGAAGCCATGTTTGGGGTATAATGACCCAATGGTCTGTCAACTTGAGGTGTCACTTTCTTACTTTGCCTACACTGTGATTGTCCCAAGTTGTAAAGTAGAGATAGCTGCCAACGTTAAGACTAAGTTTGCTGTTTTAAACTACTACAGATAAGTTTTGGACATTTCCTCCAAGGACAAAAAATAAAAATAAAAAAAATCAAAGGAGTTGGGCACATAGGCAGCCCAGCTGCATGGTTGTGGGGAGATAGAAAGGTTAGATATTTCTCCACCAAAGGGAAGAAAGTTGCAAGAGGAAAGTGAGAGAGGGAGGGAAAAAAAGAAAAACAGAGCAGCACAGGGGAAGATGTGGGGGAGGAAGAAGGAAGTGAGCTGCGGCAGGTCTTTGAAGTGAGGCCAGGACAGCCTCGGTGGATGGTGGGACGAGTGGTCAGGAGACAGAGGAGACGGAGACCCTTTGTTCAGAGGTTAATGGTTATGTGTCAGAAGCATTTTATCCAAGTAAAATGCCCTGTGCATTTTTAGATACTTTGTGGAGGAGTAAACCAATTCTGTGACAGTTTCCCAAGATCTTCATGACAGAAGAGTTCTATGGTTTATGACCTTAAAAGAAAAAAAAAAAAGAAAAAAGAAAAGAAAAAGAAAAACAAAGATGTTCTGCAATCAGAGGATCTTTTAAAATTACCAAGAACAGAAAGCTAGGAAATAGATCTGGTGTTTCAGATTTAAGATTATTGGAAGCAAACTGGTTTTATTTCTACCTTGGGATGCGAGGGACAGGTGTGGGGTTGGTGGACAGGGATCTGGGAGCCCTTAACTGCTCCCCAGCACCTGCGCTGTCTCTGCAAGTGTGCTGCCCTAGAGCTCTGCAAAGCATGAATGAGCACCATCTCTGCTCTTCTGAGGCCTTCTTTCCCTGAGCAACTCTAATGAAGGTCATAGTGGAGGTAAATTTAAGTTTGCTTCGGCAAAACCTATTTTCTTACTCAGAGAGCTAAGTGTGCAACTGTGTAAAAAAAAATGTGCAAATGTGACTCTGGAAACATTAGGAAAGTTTACCCAAAGTGTAGGAGATGTTAGCTCCAGTGCTATTTCCTTGAATGAGTTATCCAAAGTGCTTCAGTCAGAAATTGGTAAGTTCTAGGGAGATAGTTTGGTCTTTTGTTTGTTTGTTGGTTGGTTTTTTCTTTTTTAAAAGATTATGTTTATTATTTATTTATTTTTTTTGAGACAGAGTCTCACTCTGTCACCTGGGTAGAGTGCTGTGGCATCATAGCTCACAGCAACTTCAAACTCCTGGGCTCAAGTGATCCTCCTGCCTCAGCCTCCTGAATAGCTGGGGCCACAGGTACCTGCCAGTACACCCAGCTAGTTTTTAGTAGAGATGGGGTCTCACTCTTGCTCAGGCTGGTCTCAAACTCCTGAGCTCAAGGGATCTACCTGCCTTAGCCTCCCAAAGTGCTGGGATTACAGGTATAAGCCTCAGTGTCCAGCCTTTTTTTGTTGTTGTTTGTTTGCTTTTAAATTAGTAAAGCAAACATTTTCCTTTATGTTTGTCAGGTTTCTTTGTGTGAAAATGGTCAAGCTTTTATCTGCATAGCTCTCCCCACACAGCCACTGGGATGATTTAGAGGGCTCTCAGGAAACCTCCACCTCTGACTGTTTAATTTACCAGGACTTTTAAAAGCAAGGCTGATAAAATTCATAAATGTATCACATCTTTAGTGGTGGATGACACTCATCAAGTCCTTTTCTGAGACTCTTTGGTTCTGTGTTTTGGCAGAGCCAGGTCACTGATGACAACCCTGATGGAGGGTGACTGAATCATAGCCAACCTGTAAATGTTTCCTTGAGGGCTAAGACTAGAGGATCTGAATTAAAAAGTAGCAGAATCCTTGCTCTGATCTTTTCTGACACTTCCCAAATACACGAGGCAGAGGGCATGGTCCAGGGCCAGGCTGTAAACTGTTCCATACTCCCCTGACAAGTTGGTCTTTGCAGGCAGGGAAAGGAATAAAGACACATACATTATGCAACTAGCGTTTGATTTGCCTGTGGGTTTATGTTGAATAAGCTTATTAAAGACACTCATATGCAAAGAACACTTGTGACCACAGATGTAATAAAGAATCACAAACTGCTGAGATGTAAATTTCTATTGTTTGAGATAGTTTAAAAAAATTTCTCTCATCCTTCTAGGATCTTCTGGTACAATTGTTAGTACAAAATTATGATTATGAAAATGGCTGGAAGTCCGTTTAATCCTGGGGAAAAGATTACATACCTTCTTCTTTTAATGGTTGGTCAGAATTTGAGGTAGAATGCAATATTTTATATATGTGATAACAAAGCAAACTGTTTCTTACAGGATGGACAGTTGGTTGTCTTCAAATAACCAAATACCATTCTGTGAAAAAGGGAGGCCAGGTTAGTTTTAGCTGTGGGTGCCTTGAGCACCTCTCGGATCAATAATGACAGAGGTCGCCCCATAGCAATTTATGAACCGCAGTCCTCTGGGGGGGACATGTTTCAAACCACAGCTTCATCTAAACTGTTTATTGGCTAAGCTTGCTCAAAGGTATGAAGTGTCAAAAAGTTTCCTTGACACTAGTCTTGTTATTGTTCTTTGATTTATGAACTTAAGCAAAATGTAGTAAATAAAAAGATTGTTTGTTGGTTTGGTATTTTAAAGAAATGATTAGAAACAGTTGCCAAGGCTATTCATTTGATACAGTTTCTTTTTTTTTTTCCTTTCAAAATTATTACAGAACCTTAAATTATCATTATAGTAAGTAGAATTGCTAATGAAGTTGCTAGGAAGTACTCAGAAAACTCTGAACTAAATATGTGCTGCTCATATGTACATAGAAAGCTTTATTTCTCTGCTTGAATTTTTCATGCCTTGCAGTTCCCAAAATGTCCCATTTATAATCTTAGTTACACTTATGGTGGTAAGTGTGACATTAAAATCATAGTCACATCTTAGTTGGTTTTTGTGGCAACATTCATAGGGTTTATTCTTTTGAAAAGCATCCATAAGGAAATTCTTGAGTACAGACAATGCATTTTGATTTGCTTAGGAATGGAAATGCTCACTTTTCAGATTGTTTGATGACAGAGTATTACAGAGGTAAAAGAAACATTAAAAGGCAAACTCAGACAAATATTTTGAATAAGATTTCATTTCAGCTTTGTAGTCCCTGATTTTATATTTTATTCCAGTTGGAAGCTTTTCATTCTTATAATTACTGAATCAGAAATATTAGGCAATTCCAGATAGAAGGCATATAAAAACCTGCAGATAGGATTATAAAAGTTGGCCTAGGATCCCACAGAGTTGTTTTATGGGGTTTTAAAGGCTTAATTTTTCCTTATAAAACTAACATAGACAGAATTTATTTGTACATTGAAGGGAAACACGAAATGTATTGGAGACACACACATTTTTAGTGCAGGGGTCTCTTAGATGGGGACTATTTCTGTTTCCCATGTATCTTATTTGAGTGTTTAACCACGAACTTGATGGGTACCATAAAAAGCCACAGATATAAAGGAACAAATGAGAATACAGATATCTATGCCAGCATTGTTAACTTGTTAGTGAATCTGTTTCCTTGAAAACAGGATATAGTGAATCTGCATCTATTTAATGAAAAGTGGCCTCAAATTTACCAGAGAATTAGGAGAAAAGACTTCCCAGTGGAGTCAGAAGTTCTGATCTGCTATCCTTCAAAGAAGGGCTGTTTCCCAGCCTGGATGTATTTCTATGGAGTAACCAATGCCTATGGATAAGTTATCGGATTTCTCTCCGGAATCAGCTGCTCAGGAAGGATGCAGAGGGGAGGAGGGAGGAGAGGGGACTCTGATAGTGGCCCAGTCTGATCTCCAAGGCAGGAGGGGTTGGGAATTGAGAAAGCGAGGGGGAAAAGATAGGGAAGAGAGAGAGGAAAGAAGAGAAAGCTCAAAGAGGAACAAAGCAGAACAAAGGTAGAGAAAAGCTCCCTTGGAAATGGAACAGCTTTCCAAATTTCAGGCTCCTTAGAACAAAGATTTTTCACCTGGATTTCATGGAATTCTAAGTCTCAGAACCCACGGAAATTATATACATATTTGGTGTTTTATATACACCTGTTCCCCCCCACCTCCCACCCCCGGAAATTGTCCTTTTCTTTGATCTGATAACTACTTACTACTTTAGCAGGTTCAAACACAAACTTTAAAGACAGATGTCTTTAGATACCACTGATTGATCATTTGCATTACATTAAGTCAGCATTTTTCATATCTTATGTCCTGGGACAGTACAGGGGGGAAAGGCATTAACTTGGGATATTCTTGGGACGCAAGTACTGTGTGGAATACTGAATGATGGCCTGAGACTGGGCAGGTGACATCGCTCCTTAACTCTGCCTCTTTTTCTGTGAGCAAAGGTGATGATGATGACCTTATAGGGCTGTCGCAGAGATGAATAGAAATGCAATACCAGCCTATATTTATTGGAGCTTACTATCTTCCATGCCCTGTCACACACATTTTATATGCTTTATGAAATTTAATCTTCTCAATAATTTCGTGCTTTTTAAATTCTTTTTTCTTTCTTCAGATAGAGTCTCACTCTGTCACCCTGGGTAGAGTGCTGTGGTGTCTGCTTAGCTCACAGCAACTTTCAACTCCTGGGCTCAAGTGATTCTCCTACCTTAGCCTCCTGAGTAGCTGGGACTCCAGGTGCCGCCATCGCACCCGGCTAGTTTTTCTACTGTTAGTAGAGATGGCGTCTTGTTGTTGCACAGGCTGGTCTCCAACTCCTGAGCTCAAGGGATCCTCCCACCTTGGTCTCCTAGAGTGCTGAGATTACAGGTGCAAGCTACTGAGCCCAGCCAAATACCTATTTTTTAAAAATCAGAATTAGATTGAATACTTCAGAAGTATTATCTCAGAGAGATACATAAGACCCTATTTACTCTACACATCCTCAGCAAACCCCAGAAGTGTAAGATTTTTTTTTTTTCTCCTAGCAAACTTTCTGTGGACAGTTACGTAATGTAAACAGACATTATATTATTTGGTACTTTACAGTCAAAGTGAGTTCAGAAATTTTCTTGTGTTGGAATGCTTTCTCTTTTTTTCTGAGGAATCTGAATGTCTTTACTTAAATCCTAGAAAAGCACATGTATAAAAATGTAAGTTTCTTTTTCTCATGATCAAAAACTAAAACTTTCTGTTTTAGTGCTGTTCATCAATAAAATGGCCAAAGGGAATATTTCTTTTTCTTTCTTTTTTGTTCAAAGGGAATCTTATTATCCAAATTTGGGGGAGATTTAAGAAGATAGGCCCCTGTTGAAATAGAGCCCTTTTTCTTTCTTCTAGGAGAGAATGACTTCCAGTGAAGAGCAGGACCCATGTGGAAGGTCTTAGCTTATCTTTAGTGCCTGATACACCCGTTCTGGGGTCCAGAAAGGCCAGTGAATGGGATCAGGCCTCAGAGACAGAATGTCAGTCACTGTGAGGGATGGTAGAGCATTCTTTAATTTTTTTTTTCCTTGGGTCAGATGTAAGAAATAATTTGCCAGCATTGATGAGGATTATTAGCAGTGAGTTGGGATCTAACTTTGTTTTCCCTGTGGCTGTGCTTAAAAGTAGAATAGCTATCTTTTCTCTTAAATGATTTAAATGAAGCTCTGGGGAGGAAAATGTGGCTGGCAGATTTCTCAAAAGAAGTTTCTATTTCAATGCTTTATTTTAAGGCTTAATATTTCAGCTCCCTACACATAGCTAGTTCAATTAAGCAATGCTTTGAGAAATATGTTTTATTTGTTTGCTAACATTCAGATCAAGATGCCAGACACACTGATTAAAAAATAATCACTTTCCTGCTGCACGGTCAGATTGCTGAGTTATTTCAGCCTAATTCCCTGGGAGGCATCCTCGAGATTTTGCACTAAAGCCCTCCTCTTTGCCTATTCCTTTTTCCAAACATAATTTGCCTTATTTTTGAATATCACCTTCTAAAAAATCCAATGAAATAATCGTGCCTCACTGCTTCACTTTTGACCTTCAATTCAGAAAATAAGTTATTTTTGGGAGTGGAGTCTCAGCATCTTTTATAAACAATCGCTCCTTTCGTCAGGACCCATCTTTGTAGCATGTGGGACGTCCTGGTGGTTTGAAGCAGCAGGAACCACTCTTCTCTGAGGCTCGGGAGAGGCTAGGAGTGGGGTGTCTTGACCCATCCCTCCCTCCTCAGCTCCTTCTCCCCCCCTCCTTCTCAGAAGCCACTTGCAGCAGCTGCACAACTGGGCTTCCCTGGTGCCTGGTGGAACCTTAATTCCTCCCTGTCAGCACCTGCCTCGTCCACTCTCCTAGTTTGGATAAGGGCCGGATAAGCAGTTGAACTTCTGGGTACTTTTCCAAATGAAAGTCAACCTTTGGACCTCTGAAGGTTTACCCAGCCTTCCTCACTACCGTAGGATGAGTTTGGAATGAATTTTCCCTTAATGGATTCTATTTGTGGGTGGGAGAGGCAGTGATTGCACAGATCCCAGGCATGAGTATAACTGCAAATAAGGAGAAAGGGCCGAGCAGGAATGTGAGAACAAATGGGGCCCCGGGGCAGGTGCGTCTGAGGAGGTGTGGGGAGATTCTGATCGGCTGTTGAATGGAGATACCGTATCTCCAGGCAGAAGTCACCTCCTGACATTAGACTTGTCTTAGAGTGGTGATTTAAAAAACTAATAGAGCTGATGAAGAAATATGGAAGGCATCACTCTGCTATACAGTGAAATAAATATGCCACCTTCAAGGTGGACCACCCAGTACTGATCAGCTGGCGCAGATCCAGTAAAAGCCCCTGACAAGGTGGGACCAACCCACCTCCTGGTTGTTGCAAAGAGTTCTTGTTTTGGAAAATCTGATTGAGTTGTGTGACTTGCAAATCTGGCTCTTGAACTGTAAATGTTATAAGAATTGAAAGAGAGCTATTTAGAAAACACCAGCATGTCTTGAAACCTTTTCAATTTTAGCATAGCAACTTTCCACATTGAAATCAGTCATCCTGTTTCAGTTTGCTCAGGTTACAGCTCTCCCAGGAGGGCCATGGCCACCGGTAAATGTGGGAGGGGCCCCGGCCTTCACTGTAGAGGGGGCTTGCTCTGTGCTGCATGTTGGATGTCATGAGGGGCCCTGCCCCGGGCACAGTGCGTGCAAACACCCTGCGTCTCCACGGACTTGTTTTGGTTGTAGTGTAAATAACAGAGAGAATACACTAAAATTGGATAATGATACTCCTGGGCACGAAGCCTGTTCTTCCTGGAAGATGAAATGTATTGCCCATTCCAGAAAAATATGATCACTAATGTTTCCTTCTGGTGAGAGGCAAACCATTATGCAGCAACCCAGCTGATACAATCAAAAGTGAGGTTACAGAAAGGTGCAGAGGTTATTTACTTATTTTAATCTCAAATTACGAAGGAGGCACAGATGTTTTGTCCCATGGAAGATTAGCCTTTCTTTGTGCCCGTGCCAGGACAGTGTTAATTGTGCCCAGTAGGTGGTAGGTAAGTTTTATCCCTCATCCCCTCCTTTCTTAGTTTCCGATGTCCCTTTTGTCTCTTTGTCCGATCGTTTAGCTCCCATTCACCAGTGAGAGCATGTGCTGTGCATGTCTCTCTTCCTGAGGTGCTTCACTTAGGATAACTGTCTCCAGTTCCACTCAAGTTGCTAGGAAAGACATTAGTTATTCCTTTTTATGGCATAGTGCCAGACTACTACTATGTGTCTGCAGAAGTATACACATTTTAAGAAAGGGAAAAAAGGGAAAGGGAAGGAAAAAAAACTGCATTAAAATTCTATCATGATTTGTTGATATCCTTCTCAAACTGGTGCTTCGTACAACAGTATTAACCACCAGAATGGGAACCTTCAAGGCCTTGGAAATTCAAGTGTGTCTTGTTCCAACATACATGCAATCTTTACCTTTGGTCTGACTACCCATTATTATTTTTATTTTATTTATTTTATTCAGAGTAGAATAGAGTGCCCCGCTGTCAGCCCCACTCACAGCAACCTTAAACTCCTGGGCTCCAGCAATCCTCCTGCTTCAGCCTTCTGAGTAGCTGGGACTACAGGCACCTGCTACCATGCCCGGCTAGTTTTTCTATTTTTAGTAGAGATGGGGTCTCACTCTTGTTTAATCTTGTCTTGAACACCTGAGCTCAAGAGATCCTCCCGTCGTGGCCTCCCAGAGTGCAGGGATGAAGACCCATTGTTAATGTTCACTTCTTGTGATATGGATCCCGTGAAATCAAGAAGTAGAAGGCAGAGATTTAAGACACAGCAGACGTGTAGACATGGTGTTAGTCTGTACTTATCACAGGCAGCATCTACGAAACCTCAACACACGCATGAACACAGATGGAAATGGACACCGAGTGGGGGGCTGTGTGGTACTCCACAGTCAGATTTATTCGCCTTCTGTTTTAGTCCGTACTTCACTTGCTGTGTGTCTACCCACAACTATCTGTCTTACCTGAGAATGGCAACTATTATATTTTGCATGGAGTCTATGAGCCCTCTTCTGTTTTCCCAGATGATGTATCATTGAACAAATTAGTTCATTGAGGGCAGTTCCTCTTGCCAGCCCCCCACACAGCCAGGAGGGTCATCTAAATGTTACAATTCTCTCCTGCACCCAGATGTGAATTTATTCCATTTCTAATCCCTCCCCAGACTTGTCTTGATCGCAGTGAGGCATCCTTATTCAGCCTGATCACAGCATTAGCCTCCAATCTTGTAAAGTGTGGCATGTCACTGCTATTCTGAGGGTCTCCTGCAGACGTGACACGTTTAATGAGTTGAGAGTATTGGTGCACATTGCACTCACTTAAAAAGGGAAAATCCTTTTAAATGGCTACAGCTACAGAAATTCAATTTGGTTTGTTTAGGAGGAAATGAGAGACTTGGATTGTAGGTGTGAAGTCTCAGCAATCTTTCAGACTGATGAAGGTGCAGTTTGGGGGACGGTCGGAACTGCGAGGAATTGCCTCAGCCACAATTATTTTTCTTAGCACGTTCCCCAACTCATGATCATGTTTTGATAAGAAAAAAATCCTTTTCTCCACAAGTCCTCAGGTCCCCCTCTCTGGCCCCTGCCCCCAATTCTGACATGTTTTCAATTTGAGATGACTTGATGAGAGAAAAATTACTAAAAAGTGGGAATGAGCTGTGAGGTGGATGGGGTTTTCCTATCAAAGTGGAGGTATTTTTGAAAGCATTTATTATTTCAAATGCAAACATTTATAGAAAGCCCTGAGTGTGAAGTGTATGCTTACCACTTGTGGCTTGCCGTATTGAAAAATTCACGTTCATAGGAAATACTTACAGAGGCTCTGGTTCACAAGCGGTTTGTTTCAGGGAACAATTGACTCTGGAGGACACGTCAGTTTAAAACAAGAGTTTGCTAACATAGTAGTAATAGGCAATTAGGATTCCTAAGCAGTGCCGTGGCTGACACATCTCTCAGGGTCATACCCGGAAACCGTTCTGTTATTAAGAGAACAGAATTCGAATGTTGTACCTGTGTTGTCTTATATATACACGATAACGTCACAGGTGAGAAGTCCATGCCCACAGGTTCCGTTTTTCACAGGCTCTGAGGTAACACAGTTGCTTTCTTCTATGTTAAAAATGATGAATATCATTTTTGGCACATTTATTCCATAGTGGAGGAGTATTTAGCTTACAAGTGAGAAAAGTCTGCTGTAACTGTGTGTGACACAGACAGCCACTTAAGGAAAATAATAGAAAAATTTCTTCCACATTTGGGGAGATGGAGTGAGTCCACATGCAAAGGATACAGTGTGCTGCCCGGGAGGGGCGGGGCAGGTGTGAGAAGGGCAAGGCGCAGAACCACCACTTGGGTGGTGTGGGACGAAGCCCTCCCTGCAGCCATGTGTGGATGTTGGGATGGGCAGAGGGCTGGGAAATTCTCCCCTCCCTGCTGTCTGCATTACAGCACACATGGACAGTAATAGCCCCCGGACAACTGCAGAGGGCAGAGAGGGTATTTCATGCAAAGCTCCGTGTCTTCTGCTTTTATAAATAAAGTCTCATCAGAACCCAGCAATACCCATTTGTTACTTCTTGTCTATGGATATGATCTTTGCCTGCTTCCAAGCTAAAAATGCAGAATTGAGCAATTACAATGGAGACCATATGGCTTTCAAAGCTTAAATTATGTACTGTCTGGCCTGCTTGGATAAAATTTGTGGATACCTGCCATTTTATTATAATCAATTCAAGTTGGAGGCCAAGCCAAAGGCAGATAGTTCTGTGAAGGAGGATAAAACAAAGGGGTTTGATAATCCACAGAATGGCTACTGGATCCTTAATTAGTAAGTAATTACATATTTTCTGTTTGTGCAATTGCTCAGACCTGTTACATGATCTGTAAACAGAAATTTATTAAATAAAACCATTTATCCTCATTGACATACTATAATTCAGAACTGTTTCATTTTAGTTTGGGATTGGTTTTTGAGTGACATTGGGTGAATTCTGCCCACTAATTTGCAGTTCTTTTAGACTGTAAACAGCTCTTTATTTTATAGCACAAATCACACACCAATTTACCTTTTTTATATGTGTGTCTTACTGTACATTACTGGCATTGAAATTCATTGCAAGTAAGCCCTGTTGCAGTGGCTTAGATTAGATACAGTCATATCTCTTTAAATAAGTAAATATATCTATAAATATATAGAAAACATATAACTATTTCACAGTGGAAAACTAGGAGCATTAATATTATATTCCATTGGGTTAGGACATTGCGTTTTATAAAAACAACTTCTTGCATTTTCTCAAAACAGAGACAGTGCCTATATGTTTTACATTCTGCTGTATTTCTGGAACATCAAGATAGATTACATTAAAATGCCCTGGGAGATGTGTGGACACTAATCAAAACTAAGTGCTGTGTTTAACATTTGAGACACTTTCCAGAATGTTATTTGCATTTGAGAATCTCTAAGAAGACTACTACAACCCAGTGTCAAATGAAGCCTCCTGATATTTATTGGAAAATACAACGACGTGCTACGCTTTTAGTATTGAACATGACTAGAGGTCTGAAAAAGTTAGACATCCCTGTAAAGATATTACAATCAAATTTCCTCAGGCACTTTGGAAAGTGAAGTAGACTTCTGCCCATAAAATGGATTTAAATATAAAACCATTAAATTACCAACAGCGGAGGCGTCTGGTCCTATGTTGTTGCATTAGACTCTATCACAAAATCAAAATGTAATAATAAAAATACCCACCACTTCTAGGATCTCAGGTGTACCAGGCTTGGTTCTGGGTCACCACGTCAAAGATCTCAGGTGTACCAGGCCTGGTTCTGGGTCACCACGTCTAGGATCTCAGGTATACCAGGCCTGGTTCTGGGTGCTTTCTGGGCACTGTCTTCTTTATCCTTCACAACAACCTCTTTGATCCTCCTTTGCTGATGAAGAGATCCAGGTTTGGAGAGGCTGAGAAACTTCTCAAGTACACAGAGGGAGGAAATTACAGAGCCAGACTTCAACTGATCCAAACAGTCTGGATCAGATTACATCCATAAGAGTCCAAAAGGCTCCTGGATAATAACGGAGCTGGCCTTCCTCATGAGAGTCCCTTTCATCCCCTGTATTTAGTCCAACTCTTACGGATGTAACCTTAGCTATCAAAATGGGGGCAGCGTTTCAATGAACCTTCTCATCTCAGCCATTTTTGTGTCTTGTGCAATCTGGTTGAAAACAGTGTTTTTTCCTGTTGTCTGTTGTACTACAGGGACAACGCCATATCTTTTGTACCTGTACACTTAATTGAATTTTACTGAAGATCCCTTATAAATAGACAAAAGCCATTTTTCCCCACAGCAGTTCTGTCATCCTTTTCTTATTTATCCTTTTCCTTGATTTTTTTTAAAAAAGTTTCAGAATATTAAGAGTGTACGGTGTTTTTGTTACATGGGTGGCTTTTGTTATGCCCAAGGCAGTATTATAAATGTGCCCACCACCCGAATCACGTTCACCAGACCCATTGGGTAGGCTTTTGCTGCTCCCCTCCCCCCCTTAAAGTATGATTTTTAAATATGATGTAAAGTCACCTATTGTCTATGACTTGAAATGTGCTTTCTCATTAAAAATATAAAAGAAAGAAAAACACAGAAATTCCAGTGTCATTCCAAACAGCTGTATTATGTTGAGATGACTTAGGTCTGGAAGGTGTTCACTCTACTGGACATTTCTGGAAATAAATATTTTTAGCTTGATTTATGGTACTGAAATAATTACTGTTATTTTATGGATTTCACATACTTCCATTGGAAGGATGACATTTGGAAAATATCTTCCAATTGTCCACTTGGCCAGGCACCATTCCCTGTCTGGAATTATTTTAATTTAATTAATGCAATGTGGTGCTTTGTGTCAACAGTTTTGGATAATACTTGTAAGTAGAATTGAAGGTGAAAAGTCCAGTTTAGCAGGAGCTCACATTATTGATATGATGGCACCAGCCTGGATACGTCAAGGTGTCTATAAGAACATTCTCTGTACACTTTTATGCACAGCTAATTATCATAGTATCTTGACATGAAACTTTGCCACTCTTTGGGAAGACTCTAAATTGTTCCACTCTTTCTCCCTATCCCAGGTCCTGGAGAATTGTCTCCTGATGATACCCTCACCCCTTTTGTACCTGTTTTAAATACTATTCATTCCTGAAAATCAACATTTTGATTGATTACCTCTTTTCAGCCTTCTTGGTGCCTACATTTTAGAGAAAACTCTGACTTTTCATTTTAATTATTAATATTCTAAAATATGCCTCCTCATTGCTAATGGTTTCATCTGAATCAGTATTTTCTTTTCCAGGAGGATCTAAGATCTTGTAGGGCTTATTTTGTACCCTCTACAATGCTCGGTGCCGTAGATGGTATGTAGAGAATATATATGAGAGGATGAGCACAGACCACAAAATGAATAACTGGCTTCAATTTCCCATCCATTGTGCTACAGTGACCAAGGAAATAGAATTTCTAGATGAAGAATCTGAAATTTTTTATGACTTCATGGGTGTAGCATGCCAGGATTGCACAGCTAACTCCTGGCTCGACTTTGGAGTTTAATCTTGTTGTGTTAGTGACTTGTGTTGATTTATTTCTGATTAAATACAGGGGATGAAAGGGACTCTCATGAGGCATGGCCAGCTCTGTTATTATTCAGGAGCCTTTTGGACAAGTGGGGCCATGCAATGTGACAGTTGACAGCAGCGTGGAAGCAGAATCCTGAGGGCGTTGCCTACGTAGATGTGAATCATCAATCAGCAGGTGCACACTTAGTGGACTCGGACTGGGTGTCTGCACAGCCGAGTCACATCACACTGGCTCTTGATACAGAAGCAGAGAATGAGATCAGTATGAGTATATGAAATTTTTTTTTTTTTTTTTTGAGACAGAGCCTCAACCTGTCACCCTGGGTAGAGTTCCATGGCATTACAGCTCACAGCAACTTCTAACTCCTAGGCTCAAGCGATTCTCCTGCCTCCACCTCCCAAGTAGCTACGACTACAGGCACCCACCATAACACCCGGCTATTTTTTTGGTTGCAGCCATCATTGTTAGGTGGGCCCAGCCTGGATTCAAACCCGCCAGCTCAGGTGTATGTGGCTGGCACCTTAGCTGCTTGAGTCACAGGTGCTTAGCCCGAAATATTTTTCTATAAAATATTTTTCTAAGAAATGTTTTTCTGCTTTTTCCCATATCTCTTAAAAAGAAAAGAAAATGAAATATGTTTTTATTTCTTTAAAGTGATTTACAGATTCAGTTCAATTCCCATTAAAATACCAATGCCATTTTTTGCAGATCTAGAAAATATAGTTCTATCCTTTGTATGGAACCAGAAAAGATGCTGAATAGCCAATATAAGAACAAGATGGAAGGCATCACTTTACCAGATTTCAAGCTATACTACCAGGCGATAGTAACCAAAACAGCATGGTCCTGGCACAGAAACAGAGGCACAGACCTGTGGATCAGAACAGAGAACTGAGGGATGAAATCATCCTCATATTCTCACCTGATTTTTGATGAAACAGATAAAAACATACACTGGGGACTGGAAAAATTGGATAGCCACATGGAAAAGACTGATACAGGATCTGAACCTCTCACCACTCATAAAAATTAATTCATGATGGATAAAAGACTTACACAAGGCAATAAACTCTAAAATTCCCAGAAGAAAATGTTGGAGAAACTCTATAGACATTGGCCTAGGGAAAGAGTTTATGAAGAAGACCCCAAAGGCAATAACAGCAATGACAAAGTATGTTTTAAAATGAAAATAGAAGGGTGCTCTATGGAACAGTGTTTTATGTAAGAAGCGTTATGGTGTAAATGAAGCATAGGATTTGGAGCTGTGTTAAAGTGTGGACTGCACTACACGAGTCAGGCTAAATTACTCAGCCTTTCTGAGTTACTAGTAAATAAGACCTGCTTCCTGAGATAATTTGAAAATTAAGTGAGATGATACAAGGTAGGACAATTAAGTTCTTGAACTCATCCTAGAAAAAGTGCTGAATACCTCATGGCTGAATATCACTACAGTCACCAGACAGCCAATGGGCGTACTTGGAAGCTGATGAGTGTAGCACTTTTTCTAGGATGAGTTCAAGAACTTAATTGTCCAACCCCATCTTATATCAAGCAACCAGCACAGGGTCTGGTATCAAAATGATGACTTGTAAATATTATTAAATAGTTGACTCCTAAAGATGATTCATTATGGGAAGATTAATGAATTAGAAACACGTCTTAGAGGCATCCCAGGTAAGAAATGACCCAAGGTCTCGGGGCAGGATTTAATTCTGAGCCCGGGGACCCATCAAGCTTCAGGAATGGGCTGTAGGGGGTTGGCCTGGCTAGTGATGGGTTAAATCAAACCTTTCCATTCTCAGAGCCACACAGAAAAAGAATTTTGTAACCTTACGGATCTTTGTTAATAATTTCCCATGCTCAAAGTTGACATCTTTCTGACACTGTATGATGTTTGATAAAACGTTTGCCTGAGTTTAAGGCTGGCTTTTCTTTTTCTTTCCTTTTTTAGGGAAGATGAAAAAAATACTTCATTTGTTATTTCTTTTTTTTTAAATTTCAAATTAATTTAAGGGTACAAATGTTTAGGTTGTCCTGTTTTCAATTCTAAGGTAAAGTTGAAACTGTAGTTGAGCCCTTCACCCAAAGGAGGGGCGTGCTAAACACCCTCCAGGCTGGCTTTTCATATTTTTGTGTGTGCGCTTTTTAGATTTTTTCCCTCATCAAGTATAAATTAGAAAAGTAGGGAGTGACTATTTCTTTGCCAAACTAAAATAAGGTAATTGGTAGTTTTTCAGGACAGCCTGAAGTGGGTAATTTACATTCACCGTAATCTAAATCCATTGGTTATATGCAAAGGATTAACATCTGTTAAAAGCGTTGGGCT
Source organism: Loris lydekkerianus (assembly GCA_963574355.1). Taxonomy (NCBI): domain Eukaryota; kingdom Metazoa; phylum Chordata; class Mammalia; order Primates; family Lorisidae; genus Loris; species Loris lydekkerianus. Next base: position 33,431 of record CAUYPK010013902.1, read on the forward strand.
TGGCATGCAGGTGTTTCAATATTTGCATTTAGTAGGTGTTTCAGAAACAGACTCTGAGAAAAACATTTATGTAACGATCTGGTGTTTTATTGTCCAAATCTGTCAGGACAGCCGTTTTGTGACTCAGATTTTGTGACCCTCTTGCAAGCTGTAAACTCTTTTAACGAAGTGAGTATATTGAGAAAGATGACAGACTCTCAGACTTTGGGGAAAGAGTTCAACGTGAGAAGAATCAGCGTTTCCTCCTGAGACTGAGCCTAATATGTGAACAGCAAAAACAATTACATGAGTGATTTTGGGAAGTCCAATAAATTCCTCTGGCTCAGTCCTGCTTTTGAAATGTGACATCGCTCAGCAAAAGCTCAGGTTCTTGTATTAGCTGTAGTGAACTAATCATGAATTAATCACCAGCAGTTGGGTTTTGTGAATGGCGCCTGGGCCGAGGGCAGAGTGGCCACCTCTGGTCCCCCGGTGTCCACCTGTGCGGGGCAGGCTGGGTGGACCTGCTACTCCAGCAGCCTCCCTGGTCACTTCCCCTCTCACTGGCCTATAATCCACATTGGTAGAGTAAGTCGTGCTCCGGACTGTTGGTTTTGTAGGTGCAGTGGGGAAAATCAATGTCGTGCTGTCTCCAGAGATTCCTGTCTTAAAATTTGAAGGAGAAACTGGTTGGTTTCACAACTGCTGGATGATCCTTGGAGAAAAGGAGAACTGGGTAAAGCCGGATGGCCGTGATCTCAGCTTTATGAGAGCCACATGTGGCAGTGGTGGCATGGTGAGGATGGCTGCCTGCAGCTTACTGACTTAACTAGTGTTTAAGTGTATGGAGGGTACGTGAGCAATCTGGTTAGAAGCAATATTTTGTGTGTAAGTAGCAATTACCTTTTGCTGTAAGTATCTGCTGTGTGGTTTGTTCTTACACCACTCTTCTGTTGATTGACCTCCAGGTAGCTCCTATGCAATGTGGGGTGTTCACCCAGGCAGTTCAGCTGATGCAGGCACACTGCAGGTAGCTTATTGCTTCAGGGAATTGTCCCCCATGAACCATCACAGGTGAAGTATGTATGTGCCGTTGTATGTAGGTGCTGGCTTTGTGTGCTGGCTTCTGGAATGATTCGCACTTCTCCAGGGTTATTTCAACCTTCTGGCGCGCTGTATTCACTGAACACTAATACTTCCCCAAGTGTGGAGCCGGCTTCATATCTCTGCCCTACCCTTACGTCTCTTTCAGGTGGTTTGAAGAATTTTGTATGAAATAGACCAGAAAAATCTCCAGAAAATGTCTCATGACTGGTTTATAGACACTGTTCTTTTCTCAATTCATTGGAAACATTGATTGATACTATTAAAGTCCAGTTCTCTTCACCTTGTTACCATGTTCAAAATCTCTTACTCTTCTTCTGGCCTTTCTTAGCTGGACTTTAGAGACCTCTGATTTGGCCCCAACCAACTTCCAAATTATAGCTCACTGTATCTCTCATCCAATTTTTGTCCTTACCACCTCAAGCCATCCTCTCTGCTGGTAAGGGCTCAGGAAAGGACCTGAGCTCGGAAAGGAGCCCTTACCAGCAGAGAGTGGTCCATGACCACTCAGGCCATGTCCTTCATGAATTTTGTCTTGATTCTCCCAAGTAAACCCTGATGCAGACAGATCACTGCCATGTAGTGTAATGTCACTGATAATGACTCTTACCACTCACACCCCAGTCGTTTGTGTTCTTGTTTTATTTCCCCTTCATAGCTCGTAATTAAGCTTCTGGGGATGGACATCATTTCAACTTTTTTTGTATTTCTTACCATCATGGCTGCTTACTTTGTTCACCCTGACTTGTGGGAGGGGGATGCCCATTGACCATAGGTGTGCTTTGGCACCAAACAGTCGCTTTGTCCTTCCTTCTCAACGCTTTTCTTCTTCTGCTTTCATGACTCTCTTTCTTTCTTTCTTTCTTTCTTTCTTTCTTTCTTTCTTTCTTTCTTTCTTTCTTTCTTTCTTTCTTTCTTTCTTTCTTCTTTCTTTCTTTCTTTCTTTCTTTCTTTCTTTCTTTCTTTTCTTTCTTTCTTTTTCTTTCTTTCTTTCTTTCTTTTTTTTTTTTGAGACAGAGTCTCACTATGTGGCCATGGGCAGAGTGCCATGGCATCACAGCTCACAGCAACTTCAAACTCTTGGGCTTAAGCAATTCTCTTGCCTCAGCCTCCCAAGTAGCTGGGACCACAGGCATCTGCCATGATGCCCGGCTATTTTTTTGTTGCAGTTGTTTAGCTGGCCTGGGCTGGGTTTGAACCTGCCATTCTTGGTGTATGTGGCTAGCCCCATAATCACTGTGGTACGGGTGTCAAGCCCAAGACTCTGTTTCTATTAAAAATGTATAAAAAAATTACCCAAGTGTTGTGGTGCACATCGCTAGTCCCGCTACTCAGGGGGCTGAGGCAGGAGGATCACTGGAGCCCAGGAGTTTGAGATTGTAGTGAGCTATGATCACATCATTGTGCTCCAGCTTGGGTGACAGAGCAAGAATCTGTCTCAATAAAGATAGTTTCTGAGTGTATAATTTTAGATTGAAAGTTATTTTTTAGCAGCACTTTGATGATTGTATTCAGCTGTCTATTGATTTCTATCACTGTTGCTGAGAAGTCTTCTGTTAACCTAATTTCCATTCCTTTGAAGAATTCTGTCTTTGATTTCTGACTACTTTTAAGATCTTTTCTTTGTCTACAATTTGCCCTGCTTTGAATTTATTGAAACTCTTGAATAATCCATTGGAAATCTTATATCAGTCTTTGAAAATTCTTAGCATTCTCTCATTTATGTCCTGGAAGACCAATCAGGTGCTGATGAGACCTTCTCACTATCCTCTTGTTCACTTACCCTCTTTTTCATATTTCAGGTCTTCTTTCTGTGTTGTCCTCTGTGAAATTTTGTCAGATATGTTTGGTTTCTTCAGCTGTGATTTCCAGCCCTCCACACCCTGAGCTTTAGCCTTTCTACTGAATTTTTAATTTTAATTATTATATTTTTATTCTAGAAATTATAGTTGATTTGTTTTCAGATTGGCTTTTTGTGGGTTTTTGATTCTTTTATTTTAAAAATATTAAACACTAAGCATATTAAACATATAACATGTATTAAATATTGTATATTTATTGTACATTGTATATTTATTGTATATTTGTCTATTTCATAGCCATAATGCTAACATCTGAAATCTTTGTGAATCAGGTTCTGTCTGTTGCTTCTGCTGACTTTCACTCTTGGTGGGTGTTTTATTTTATGTAATTTTTGTTTGTAAGCTCATTTGCTCAAACTATTTTAGATAAAATTTTCCTTGTGCTTTTTTTTTTTTTTTTTTTAGTCTATATGGGTATTATAATTTGGGGCCCCAAACCTCTTTGTGTGGCAAAATTTGTGATTATAAAATCTCAGGGAAATTTTATTGTTTTTGCTATTTTTACCTCTATAATTTTCTTTGTTGTCTGCAACTACTAGGTGAGTTCACCTTCTCGTTCACCTTTTTCTCAGGGCACAGCCTACTTGAATCTTGGCTTTATACCGAGTGGGCTGGCTCTCCACCTTATGAGTTACCTGAAGATCCATTTATGTCCCAGGGTGTGCAGTGGTGGCAAAACTTAACTCTGGTCTCCTACTTTAATCCTGGCCTCAGGAGGTGAAGTATTCTTATAATCTTGGAAGCTTGTGTGTTATTTTAAAGAAGGCTTTCTACATTTTGTCTAGCATTTTAAACTTTCCTTGTAGCCATGGGACGTGGGTCAGGTAGGATTAGCTGAGCTCAGGGCTTTTACTCTGGGACCATTTCCTAAGAAAGGAAACAAATCAATGAAAATCAGACATTGGAATGTATTGGAATCTGGACATTGCCACGCACTAGCTTTTAGGCTAGATTTGAGCCTCAGTTTCCTTTTCCATAGAATCAGAGTTACTACTGCTGAGTGCTATACACTTGAGAGATACTCATTTAACTTTTTCTTTTTTTTGGCCGGGGCTGGGTTTGAACCTGCCACCTCTAGCATATGGGGCCAGCATCCTACTCCATTAAGCCACAGGCACTGCCCCACTCATCTTATTTTTAAGAACATACATGGAAAAAGAGTGAGAATAGGATTTCCACAGTGCCTAAGTAATAAGAAAAAATTTATCCTTAATCCATAATGTGAGTCCGTGTGGATCGGTTTACTGAAGTGTGTGTTTCTATAGCCTGGCTTATACTAGGAAAGATGGACCAGACCTTCCTGTGAGCCCACTTCTCATTTTATTTTAAAAAGGAAGCTTTTAGGAGGGAATGGCGGTGGACATTTGTAGTCCCAGCTACTCGGAAGGCTGAGGGAAGAGCATTGCATCAGTCTAAGAGTCTGAGTTTGCAGTGATGACACCTGCACGTTAGCCTGGGCAACAGAGCAAGACCTTGTCACTGTCCCAAAAGAAAAAAAAAAAAAAGGAAAGGAAACTTGCTGAGTTTTCTCTTTAGCTCTCATTACTCAAAGGCAGGCTTCCATCACGTAGAGCTATGGTCCCCAGCCTTTCTGGCCCCAGGGACTGATTTTATAGAAGACAACTTTTCCACAGAGTTTGGAGGAGGGATCGTTTGGAGGCAATTCAAGCACATTACACTTACTGTGCATTTTATTTCTACTATGATTACATTGTGATACATAATAAAATAATGATACAACTCATCATAATGCAGAATCAGTGGGAGACCTGAGTGTGTTTGCTTGCAGCTAGACAGTCCCATCTGGGATGATGGGAGGCAGGGACAGATGGAGCCCTGCTCACTTGCCTGCAGCTCATTTCCACAGGGCAGCCCAGTTCCTCACAGGCTGTGGACCAGTACCGATCCAGTCTGTGACCTGGGGGTTGAGGATGGCAGATAGAGATTACTCAGCTATTAGGAGGCCAGATTCATTCACAAAAGGCTTCACTTTGGCATGAAATCATAAATATCTTAAAATATAACTGTAATCAGTTGGGGAAACTGCTTTTTTGAAATCCAAATCTATTTGAATGTAGAAGCCAAAACAAACAAACAAACAAACAAAAAAAACCCCAAAACAAAAAAACCCAACAAACAAAACAAACATTTTGACACCCTAGGAAAAAGCCATTGCTTGTTGTTTGATGAACAAATGGACCCAACTCTGCTCCCAAAGACAACTCTTACTTAAAAACTGTCCAGAGTAATTTTTCATGACTTCAAAGTTAAGTTCCAAACTCCTTTCTAATTCCCACCATGGAAGCAGGAGTCCTGGATAGGTCAATCTAAAATAGCTCGTGCATGAAGTGAGCAGCTGATGCGGGGTGGGGAGCTGGCCGGCTGGGAGGGGCACATGGTAGGTGTTTGGACACCCGAGGGCAATATGAGAATATGGAAAACACTTCTGACTGAGGGGAATGGTTCTCTGGCAATGAGAACTTGTTGTTCCATGTATGGAAGGCGGCATCCCAGAAGGACCTCTGCTGGGTCAGAGCCTGGGAAATGGCTCCGTCTCACCCTGCCCCACTCTGAGGCTAAGAACTTTTGCTTACTTAGGAGAGTGAATTGGACACGTTGCTGAAGGCCGCCGGCTTGCCCTGGCTTGCCTGTCTTCCTGGCAAGACAAGTAGTCATTAGAGGCTGGTGATGACTCCCTGTGTCTGGGGACAAGCTGTCTGCATTTCTAGGAGACAGCTCCTTCCTAAGGGGGAAGAAAAAGTGCCAGGGTGGAAGGGTCCAATTATTGGAGGCTCTATTTTGCAGAATGATTGTCTTTGAGTGAAGTATGCATTACAGAATCAAAGTTGGCATTTTTAATTAACATAAAAGAATCTCAATTCTTACATGCTGTGTATAGGTATTAAAAAGGAGAATTCTTTACACACGTCTCAGGAAATGGTTCCAGAGCTGTTCTGTCACTCTAAGAATCTTCTTGGACATTGAAACTAGATTTCATAAATTTGTTTTTCTATTTCACTTGTCTTTTAAACAATACCTTTCTTCAACTATCTTAAGATTTTTTTAAAAAAAACTCTAGATATTATCAAAGGTAGCCATTTATGCTAACATCATTGCAATCAGATTTTAGGGGTTGAAAGGGCTGTCGGCATCTTACTAGGACCAACTAACTGTGACAAAAGAATTTCCCAAGAGGTTTTGAGATAGATGTAACCCAGCATTACAAGCTGGAAGTCTGGCGACCGTATATATTCTGGGATTTGTGAGTGGGTCTGTGTTTGGCAGCTAATGATTCAGAGGACCATTCTGACCTTGACCTTTGAGCTAATGTCATTGCCCTGCACTGCAACTGCAACAGCAAGCAGCTCTGGATTTTGGAATCCCATTTTACTTCTAATCCTAATTCTGCTATGTAAACATTGTGTGACATTATGAAATCTAATCAAACTCTCTTATAAAGTTTACTGAGCCTTATAAAATGAGAAAGAACTCCTTCCTCCCAAGACTGTGGGGAGAGAATAAAATGAGATAATGCATTTGAAGTGCCAAATTCAAAATTTGTCAGATGGATTGATAGTGTTCCAAACACTTCCACCCCATTTTGTAAAGTCTACCCCACTTCAAAAAAAAGTCACAGGGCTGGGTGTGGGTGCTTACCCCTGAAATCCTAGCACTCTGGGATGCCGAGGCGGGAGGATATCTTGAGGTCAGGAGCTCAAGACCAGCCTGAGCATGAGCAAGATCCTGTCTCTACTAAAAAATAAGAAAAACTTAGCTGGGCATGATGGCACCCAACTACTCAGGAGGCTGAGGTGGGAGGGTCTCTTGAACCCAGGGGTTTGAGGTTACAGTGAACTATGATGATGCCACTGCACTCTTGCCCAGGCAGCAAAGCAAGAACCTGTCTCTATAAAAACAAACAAACAAACAAAAAAGTCAGAATCAGAAATGCGTTAGGTTCTGTCTTTTTTTCCTTTTTTCCTTAGGTGTGAGAACCACTTGATCCTCTTGAAGTAAATGACTCTCAAACATACATTCCTGAGTTGGTAGATCTTCCAAGCTTCAGGCTTATGTGGAATATTCACAAATGGTGGTTTTATCTTCTCAAACTTAAAGCGTTCAAGAACAAAACTCTCTCTCTGCCACCCCACTCCAAGAACCACTCGCAAACCTGGTCTTCCTATCTGAGTTCTGTTCTGGTAATGACGCCATTGTTCACCGTGCCCAGACTTAGAGTCAATTATCTCATTCTCCTCTCTGACTCCCATTCTCATCCAACCAGTCTCCAAATCCAGCTGAAGTCTTCTTCCTTCCTCCTCTTTCCCCACCCCTCTTTGCTCACTGGCCTCCCTCTGCCCAGGCCACTCGTTCAGATGCAATGGGAAAGGTCTGTGGATACCGTGTAGGTCTCATCACCCAATTCCACATTTTAAACTCAGAGCCTTCTCTGATGCTGGAATTGGCCTTGGCCTCTCCATTCACCCTACCTTGTGCCGCCTGCACAATTTCTTGTATGCCATTTTGGGCTCAGGCCCTACATGAATTATGAGAAAGATTCCTTAGTTTAGTCTGCTCCGGTCTCTCCTTTCTCTGTCCCAGGCTTATGTGCCCATTTAGCCTAAGTGTCTTGTCCTTCCCCAGCCAGGCTCTTCTGTCGACCCGTCTACCTACTTCATCCTGTGCTTCCCACATTGCCCTAGAGGCCTTCTAAACCTTTTCCTACTCAATTGGTTGAAACCACAATAATTTTTTGACAATCTACTTTCATCAAATTGCATTTTCTCATGCCGTTATTGGAGCTACAATACTAGAATCAAATGAGACATGATTTGTGAGATGTCCCCAGGAACCACTATGCTGCCCTGAGAGGTAATAGCTTAGCAGTTAATTTACTGCTCTGATGTCAGATGAATTTGGGTCCAAATCCCCATTCTACCATTTACTGGTTGAGTGGTCTTAACTTGGCCTCTCATGCCCTCTGTTCCCTGGTCTGTACAGCTGAGTGACAGCAGTACCTACGTCACATGGCAGTTGTGCACTAAGGGGATAATGTGTGGTAAAGACCTTAGCATAGCACAGGTACCCAGTCAGAATTCAATAAATGAATACTACTATATTTTAATTCTTGTTTTGTTTAAATATTTATAACTAGCTCATCAGTAATAAAGATTGGCTATGATATCAAACTTCTTGTTCTAGGGCTGTGTGACCTCTCAGATGTGAGTGAGTTTGTTAAATTTGTAGTCACAAATGGAAGTCAGAAAAAGGAAGTGATAGTTGCCTGGGATGTAAGATTTTCAAGGCCAGGAGTAATGTTACTTTCATCTCTGTGTCTCCAGTCCTGGTTTGTGAATATAGTAAGCACTTAAAACTTTATGTTGAAGTCAACCAAATGTTGAGTTGCAAAAACTTCATTGCAATGACCTCTGGTCAATTTTCATTCTGTCTGTGTATTTCTTATAGTTGTCCAAGCAAACTTCCAGAATGCTGAGATTCACTCAATCATTGGCCTTGAAAAAAGCATGTAAGGGGCGGCCCCTGTGGCTCAAAGGAGTAGAGCACCAGCCCTATATACTGGAGGTGGCAGGTTCAAACCCGGCCCCGGCCAAAAACTGCAAAAAAAAAAAAAAAAGCAAGCATGTAAGCCTGTATGTGTGTGAGTGCGTGCATATGTTTGTATATATATGTATGGGTACACAAACATTTAAATGGACCCTGTTCTAGTCTAGCTTCACTGGATTTAGAATGCATTCCTTTCCCTCTTTTCCCATCATAGGCTTTTGGAGTTTGGGTCTGTCCCTAGGTTTGTCCCTGGATTACGACCACACCACAAAACTCTTCTTGGAAGGAGAGCTAGCCATATCTGACATACCTGGGTTTGGCCATGATGTTAAATTCTTAGGAATCCAGCTTTCAAGGTGAGCTAGAAGAGATCATGAAGTAGAGGCCCATTTGCTCTTTAGATTTCTGATGAGTTTTGCCATTTTCTTGAGAAATCTACTGCCTTTATTTCTGGGCCATTATACGAAATTTGTCACAATACTGTGCGTGCACTATATAACTTCCTAGTGTGGATGTTTATTTTTATTTTTATTTTTTTGTAGAGACAGAGTCTCACTTTTCCGCCCTCGGTAGAGTGCCATGATGTCACAGGACTCACAGCAACCTCCAGCTCTTGGGCTTCCGCAATTCTCCTGCCTCAGCCTCCCGAGCAGCTGGGACTACAGGCGCCTGCCACGACACCCGGCTATTTTTCGGTTGCAGTTCTGCCGGGGCTGGGTTTGAACCCGCCACCCTCGGTATATGGGGCTGGCACCCTACTCACTGAGCCACAGGCGCCACCCCCTAGTGTGGATGTTTAGATGGGCATTCAGAGTAGGGACTCCTAAGACTCTGGGAGCTTTAAAGATAGAAATTGAAATTTTAATTGAATTCAACACATTGAGTGTCTATTATGTGTCAGGCACTATGTTAGGCACCTTTCCTAAGAGGATTGAGACATTTAACACATAATTACCAGGGTGTTGAATGAATGACAGGTTGGGGTTTTCTTCCCCTTCATCTCCTTCTTTTCTTTACCTCTCCACTCTTTCCAGTATAGAAAAGGAGACTTTCTGAGAAAAATGATGCCTAAGAGTTATAGCTACTCTGAGCAAGGTCAATGCTGCCTGTATTATGGATATCTACTGTAGGAACAGGAATGATCTGGTGCCCCCTAGGGGTCTGGAGGACCTCAAGGATCTATCCTGCCCCTCCTATGGAACACAGACCCTGAGGGGAGGATGGGGCTAGAAAAAAAATCCCCAGGTGTTCATGAGGTGAAGGGAAAAGAGAGGAAACAGAGGAATCCAGGCAGGACCTTCAAGGCTCCCTCAGTCATCTTGGTTGGAGGACTGGTCTTTTTGAGAGCTTAGGAAGGTGTGGAGAGGCATTTCTTGGCCTCATGGCTGGTGTACTGTGCTCACAGTGGGTTGGAAGGTAGCCCTACTTTGTGACTTCAGATAATAGTTCGCCAAGGTCTGACCATGTTATTCCTTCCTGAGCCTTTGGCTTCCCTCCAGCTTTGGCTTATCTCATGTGAGCAGGTCTGTGAAGCTCTTTGTACTTTTACATTCAGATCTAGAACCCACAGATTGGCTGCTGACCTGGACTGTGGGATCCTTAAAAATTGCCTTTCACTGCTCCAGCCTTGGTGACTGTCTGGGTCCCACAGAGAGGGAAAGGGGAGTGCTGTGAACCCACAGCTTCTCCTGGCTCCATCTATGGAGAGCAGAACCATCTTTCCTGAGACATCTCTGGGGGAGACGATACTTTCTTTCTTTCTTTCTTTTTTTTTTTTTTGTTGAGACATAGTCTTACTATGTCACCCTTGGTAGAGTGCTGTGGTATCACAGCTCACAGCAACCTCAAATTCTTGGGCTTAAGAGATTCTCTTGCCTGAGCCTCCTGAGTAGTTAGGATTACAGGCACCCACCATAACACCCGGCTATTTTTTGTTGCAGTTGTCATTATTGTTTTTAGCTGGCCCAGGCCGAGTTCGAACCCACCACCCTCGGTGTACATGGCTGGCACCGTAACCACTGTGCTACCGGCACTGAGCCGATACTTTCTTTCTTGGTGGTGAGTTTTGCAGTGAGACTGCTCTGGGACCTTATTCAGGCTCTGCCAGCCATTGGCTTTATGGTTTGAAACCTCTGCTGTAGGGAAGTTTCTGAGGTGCAATTTGGAACAAATGATTTGCCCTCTCTAAGCCTTTAATTTGCTCATTGAAAAGTGGATAAAATAATAGCACCAACCTATTATTGTTGTTAGAAGAATTAATGGGATAGACTAAACTGCTGGGCATGGAAAATGCCCAAAGAATGGTAAATATTGTTATATTCAGAACATTAACACTTTAATATTATGATGCAGCTATCAGCAAACATCTGCTGATTGAGTCATATGTTATTAATAATAATTCCTGATCACACTGGGTCTTCTTGTCCTGTTTCTAGAGCAAACACTGCATTGGGTAGGAGCAGGTGAGAGAGATAGGTACATTTTGTGTTCTGGGGTGAGGCAGAGCTTTCCGTGTGGAGACCCTGTCACAGGTACCATCACAGACCTAGGTCTCTGGGGAGACCTGAGGATTATAGGGCCTGTGGCTATTTCCATGTGGGATAGGGCGTTTGGCCCTGGAGTGAATAGCCATCTCCAGAGGGCTCATATGTATTCTGGGCATGGGGGTCTCTGTTAGCATGTAATGGAAATGTCTTTTCCTACATGGACCATTTAGGAACACCGAACTAGGAGCCCAACCTCATCTTATTTACTTGGGACCTGGAGGGGAGACTTGAACTTGGCTTACAGTTTAGGTTTGGTCTGTTAAAAATTGTCTGATAGCCCAGGAAAGGGGCTTCCAAAGGGGGCCAGACTGGAAGGAGGACCATGGAGTCCTTGGAGAGGAAGTCACCTGCAGGGGACAAGTTTGGCAGAGACAGATTAGGCAGTGGGGCTAAGAGGAATCCCAGGTTTCCAGGTATTCACTGGCTCCATTTCCATGCTCCTTCCCTCCCTGGCCCTTTCCTCAAAAGGGTGCTCTGGAAACAGACTGGGATACCAAGAACTGCCACTACTGTGGAAATCCCTGGAAGCAGGGGAAGATCCCTGGAGGGAGGTGGTCAGAAGAGGATGGTGGCAGCTCAGGGAGACAGACACCAGCAGCCAAAGCAGTTGCAGGACAGGGCCTGCATGGGATGAGCTTTTACCTCTGCAGAAAGGGCATCACAATAGTACCTACTTCCTAGATTACTGACGCATAGTAGGTACTCAGTAATTGCTAGCTATCATTGTTTGAGAGCAGTCTAGGAGACATGACACCTCCAGGGAACAGTGGGAAATGCAATCCTGGGAGAACGCTGGGTAGTTTGGGGTACAGCTATCATTGTGACCATTGTGCTCACAGGTGGGCAAAAACAGAGGCCATCCGAGTGACACATACACAGGATCTATTTCCCTGCCTGGGCCCAGAGAATACACTAGTTTGTACAAAACTCAGGGTGACTCATCTGCATCAAACTGATAGCTTGTTGAGACAGCCTATTCTGGGATGATCAGTGTGGAGCAGTGTTTGTAAAAGTCCTGGATACTCCCTGTGCTTGGCATTGGGTGCAAAGGTGTATAATAAGACTAACCCTGTTGGGTTTCATTCACGGTGATCTTTCAGCAGGGAGATGACTCGCCATACTTTTCACTGCAGCCGTTAGTCTCCCTCTACCTGCTAAACTCTCCTTCTGGCTGAGATGCTACTCATTTTCCAAGACCCAGCTCACGTTGCGACAAGTCATTCTTTGCTCCCAGAATTCTTTATTTACACATGACCCTTGGTCGTTTTCTCACTCGTATTCTGCAATAGCTCACACATCTCTGCATCCCTCATTCTGGTGTTAGTTCGGAGAGTGCACACCTGCACGTGTACCTCCGTCATCATTTTGTTCTCTACGGGGTCATGTCACGCTTAGTAACACCACAATGAAGTCCCGTGGAGTAAGCAACACTGTTATTCCCATTTAGCAGATGAGGGAACTGAGGCCCCACAGCCAGTGGACAAAAGATTCATGTCATGATCCAGTCATCCCCACTACGCTCTGCTGACTTTCATGCTGGAAACTACAATATTTCGTGAATCAAGTATGCTGACTTCACAGGCTTTGTTCTGGGTATTACCCACAATACCTATTCCTGCCATTTGGGGATGATAGATCATTTTCTCTTCTGAAAAGACTGTGTGTCCATCCAAGACTGCCAAAACCAGCATCTTCCTGAATTGTCTGTCATTGCTTAAAAAAAAAAAAAAAGCCATAAGCTTTAAATGAAAGCACCACATAGTGACAATGCTGCTTTTCTTTGGCACAGACAAGCCTCTTTGGGACTACTAGGTACATGAGTAATATCTTAAGTCATAAGCCCTTCAGTCTGAAAGATTTTTGAATAAGGCTGCTATGACCAGCATGTGGAGGGTGTTTCTTCTCCTTTTCCCCAGCTAACACTGCAGTCCCTCTGAGCAATTTATCCTGGAGCGTTAATGTATAGGGTCTATTCATGTCTTATGAAAATGTTCTAGTAACTTGCTTTCCTTTTTCTGTTAAAGTCATTGCATTGAATCATGGTCTCAATGAAACTCTTTTAAAAATCCATTAATAAAAATGTTAGTATCTTAGCAGAGTACTATGATATCCACTTAGATCTAAATATTTATTGGGCAAACAAGAGAAATGATTAAACTCCCTTAAGAAAATCAATCAAAACTTCCCCAAAGCCTTGTCTTGTAGAGTGTCACATACCAGCCACACTCACCATCTCATCTGCTTTTTTGGCACTAAATTCAGTCAGTTGAGACCAAGCTACCGTGTAAGGAACAGATTAAACTAACATCCATCAAGGTGAAAGATAATTATTACTTGTGTCAGACAACACCTGTTTTTGCAGCATTCCTCAACTTAGTTAAACTGGAGACAGGCTAAACTTTCCACTGAATTTTCCATTTGACAGTTGCTCCAGGCGGTGAGTGCGTCTGCAGAACACTCTTGCTATGTTTACATTTTTGAGGCAGATTAAAAATGTCATCTGTGAAATATAACCTGAAAATCTCAAACTGTAATATATTCACATATATAAATATAGGGAATGAATGGGAGTCAAAGTGAAGGGAAAGGCAAACCTTCAGCTGCTTCCCAAGCAGAAATCTTTCATCAGCCATCTTTCCCGATGTTAAACATGCAGATCGTCCACAGATAATCATCATACTTCAAACCATGGTGTTGTCAGATCACTCTACACTTTACAGTTTTAGGGCTATTCAGCATTTCTTACCCGCTTGTGGTATTTTCTTACCCGTGGCGAGCCAGAAGTCAGGTGCCATTTGGAAGACGTGAGCTTGGGTCTCCTTTTCACAGTCCCTACTCCATGGCTGTGAGGACATTTTTACCTGAGAAAGGTAAAATTTTTACCTGGGGTAAAAATCTGAAATGAAGTGTTGTTGTTATTTTTTTTTTTAATTGAAAATTGACACTGGTGTGGCTACTGTAGAAATCCTAATGTCATTGCCAAGTACACTCCCTAGGTTGTCCCTTGATGGAAAACAGAAGAACAAAAAGTAGAGGAAAGGCCTGGGTGCACTTCCAGGTGTTTCATTTGGGGCACGTTTTTGTACACGTCCAAGAGAGAGAAAAAGAGAACACGTTAGCTCTCCTCTCTGGGGGGATGTTATGGACCCTGCAGTTTTTCTTGGTGTTGATCGTACTTTTAACATCTGTGTTGACTTCAGTCACTTTTTAAATATACCATAAATACAGGCTCCAGCACAGCTGAAGGAGGGGAAGCTTCCCTTTATTATAGGTGTAGACATTAAAAGGCATTTAAGATATTTAATTCTTGGGATTACTGTAATGAGTATATTTCTTGGAATTCTTTAGTCATCACCAAGTTCTTATGCTCCACATTCATTCAAGTTCCAAGTCTTCTGGTAGTACTTGAATTTCGTCCCCACTTTTTCTCTCAAGCTCCAGGCCACCCCCTTGGTTTGTCAGTTGGTAACATGAACAACTGTGGAGCCCTCTGTTCCTTCTCCTCAATCCAGTCTGTCCCTAGTCCCAGTCTATCTTCTCTGCACTAAAAGTCATTTGTTCCTAACACAAATTAGGTCACTCCCCCGTTAAAAATAGCTAACCCCCAATGACAGGTGTTCATCAGAGCCTTCGAAGCCTTTTGTAATCTTGTCTCCACCTTTTGAATCAGCTGTATCAGTTAGGATGCTTTTGGCTGCAAGTAACAGAAACTGTGATTTATATAGTAAGAAAATTCATTATCTTGCAGCACACAGGAAATCCAGGAAGATGTCAGGTTGCTCATTTCAAGGACTCAGTGATATCCAAGAACCGGGTTCTTTTCCTGCTGTTTGTTCTGCTCTCATAATGTTCTGATTTCTTCATGAAGCTGGGTATAAGATGGTTGGAGGGGTTTCACACAGCCCAGACAGACCGCACAATGTTCAGGTGAAGAGGAGAGGAGCAAAGTTTCCTCAAATGTCCCTTCCCATTTTGCTGGCCAGAACTGGTGAGGGGCTGTCGTCACTCTCCTTCTGCCCCAGAGTGGGGAGTGGCGTCAGCTTCCCTGAGACACATAGCCTCCTGGGGTAGGAGGAGAGACCTGGGAAAAACTGGGATTTGTTAAGAAGACAGAAGGGGAACTGAGCCAGGATAGGCAGCCAACAGTGTCTGTCACAACATTTGTTGGCACATGGAGAAGTGTGTTGTTTCCCCACCCCTGTGTTCTGCTTATCATGGCCTTTGTATTTGTTCACAAGAATGTCTGCTTCACCATTTTTTTTTTTTTTTTGTAAGACTCTTGTTTATCCTTAAGGGATGTATTAGTTTTCTACTCCTGCTATAATAAGTAGCCACACACTCAGTGGCTTAAACAACACAAATTTATTTATCTATTTATTAGATTTTTTTATTTTTACATATGCATGTGTTTATTAAGTTTCCATTTTTATGCCTTTGCAAAATTAAAAAGACTTAAAATTTAATAACAATAATAATGTTTAAGATAAGGACTAGAAACAAAAACCTCATAAAGAATGAACGAACATAAATACACTCAGAAAAGGAATCAGACAATTGCCACATCAAAATATTAAGCAATAATAATAATAATGCAAAGAAAGTAACCTTCACATTGTCAAATAAGAGTATGTCAATTATAGAATGCTTTGACTCTGAGATTCAGTAAGGAGCCATCAGTTAACTTATTTTTTTTTAAGTCTCAAAAAATAGACAACTAATATTTATAAATAAAAGCAAAAGATAATTTCAAAAAACAGATCGTGCCAAATCTTATAGACAATAGAAAAAGAAGAAACAACACATATTTATTATCATATAGTTCTGGAGGACAGAAGTCCAAAATGGGTTTCATGGGGCTAAAATCAAGACTTTGGTAGAACTATGTTCCTTCCGGAGGCTTCAGGAGAGAATTTGCTCCCTGCCCTATTCCAGGTTCTAGAGGGCACCTGCATTCCTTGGCTCATGACCATATCATCTGACCACAACTATGTTGTCCTACCTTCTCTTTCTCTGATGCTCCTGCTTCTCTCTTAAAAGGACCTTTGTGATTACATTGGGTCCACCCTCATAACCCATAATAATTCCCTAATAAGAAGACCCTTAACATAATCACCTCTGCGAAGTCCCTTTTGTGATATATGATAACATATTCATAGGTTCTAAGGATTAGGACATAGATGTCTTTGGTGGGGGGGGCCATGATTATTATTATTATTGTTATTGAGACACAGTCTTACTTTGTTGCCCTTGGTAGAGTGCCGTGGTGTCATAGCTCACAACAGCCTCAAACTCTTCAGCTCAGGTGATCCTCTTGCCTCCTCCCAAGTAGCTGGGACTATAGGACTATAGGTACCTGCCACAACACCTGGCTATTTTTATTTGTTTTTAGATATGGGATCTCACTCTTGTTTAGGCTGATCTTGAACTCCTGAGCTCAGGCAATCTACCCTCCTTAGCCTCCCAGAGTACTAGGATTATAGGCGAGAGGGGGTCATTTTTTTTTTTTACCTACCATAATGACCTAGCACAATACTACCTTCTCTCTGAAACCTTCCCTGATTCAATTCCAGAAATGTCACTCTAGAGTAAATATAAAGAAGAGATTGGGAGGGAAAGGCATTTGCCAACCTTGGGGCCCTGGTTGCAGCACCACCTCTTTTGGCTGTCCAGGGAAGGCTAGATAAAGATGTCTGCAGCCACCACCTCTCCTGACCCACTCTCTGGGCATATTCTCTCGTTTCCCTATTCCTTTTTTCGACCTGACATTGAACTTCCTTCAGGCCTGAGTCAAAGAGTCTTTATATCCAACCCATTGTGGTTTGTGGAGGCGTTCACTGAAGAAAATGAAGAGGAAATTCTACCCACAGTACAAAGTGTCTTTCTTTGCCCCCAGGTTGCAGCAATTTTTCTAGAGTGAGCCATTTTTTTTCCTGACCATGGGCTGTTCTGGCCAGAATAACCCAGGCCGCTGTTCTGGCCAGACCTGGGAACTCATCTATAGATGAAAGTGGCTCAGGTCATGCCAGAGATACCTCTCTAAATATTTATCATGCACCTGTGAAAGGCATGGTGGTCAGCACCATTGCTGTGAAGTGTACAGTTCCCCAGACACAAATCCTGAGACATGGAAGATTCTTTTCAAGTGTGTTCACAAGTATTTCATGGAAAAACCATAGGGCAGTGAGGGCAGTCCTGGGAGAAAGAAAACCAGGGGTATTCTACCAAGCACAGTCCCACAAAGTGTAACTTTGGCTCAATCTCCCAGGGGAGTGCTGAGATAGATAGGTCACACTTCAGATTGTCCCATTCAGGGACAATTGTCATTTGTTGAGAGCTGCCCCCAAAGAGACATGTATTCCCAGGGAAGGGGATTCTGATAGCCTGAGGGGAACCCTTCATTAAAAGAGGTGCAGGTGCTGAAGGGATAAAAGGCCACCTGGAGCTGGGATGCTCAGAGATGGTGCAGCAGTCCAAGCAGGCCTGGGTAGAGCACTGATGCCCTCCACCCTGGGAAAGCCCTGCATTCAGGCAGTTCCTCTTCTTAAGTGACCTGATCATCCCACTTTAGCCCATCACTATTAGCCTCACTCTTAGCCAGACCTTTGAAAGACACGTGGCCTCTGCAGAAAGCTGATTTTCCAAGCTCAGACACCCCACATAAACTTGCAGTCATGCTATATGCTGCTTCTTGGGTTGTCTAGGTTTCAGAATCCTTGTAGAGCCTGAAAATTTCTTGCCTACTTCCTATAATCAACTTCCACTAAAAAACATTTAATTGCCTGAGGATGATGGAGGTATCTATTTTGGAGGGAGGCCAGGGCCCCTGCCCTTTGTCTGTTGCTGTGAGCTAGCAGTTGGACCACCCTCTCGAGCACCCGGACAGTGAGGAGGCCATTTTTGTTCTTACCTGGTCACCTTGTCTCCCTTGAGGTTCTCCCCCTCCCCCATCCTTGGCGGTCCACTCAACTCTTGGTCCTGCTCAGTTGGTCTATGCATCCCTCCCATTCAGCAGAGGCCGGTTCTGCATTCAAGGCAGATAGTTTCACCTGAGACGGTTAACTCTCTGTCTCTGTAGCTTCATAGTCATTAGGTACCACAATTACTCCCTTGGGCATTAATAAATAATGCTGCTCAATCAAGTAATTCAAATAGAAGACTTTCCAAAAACACATTCTCATTTTGCTCGGCACCTGTAACTTAGTGATTAGGATGCCGGCCACATACACTGGGGCTGCTAAACAACAACGACAACTACAACAACAACAAAATTGCTGGGCATTGTGGTGGCACCTGTAGTCCCAGCTATTTGGGAAGCTGAGGCAAGAGAATCGCTTAAACTCAAGTTTGAGGTTGCTGTGAGCTGTGATGCCACAGCACTCTACTGAGGGCGACATAGGGAGACTCTGTCTGGGGTGGGGGCACATTCTCATTTAAAAAATGCAGTAGTGGGCTAGGTGCAGTGGCTCATGCCTATAATTCCAGCATTTTGGAAGGCCGAGGTGGGAGGATTGTACTACAAGGCCAGGACTTTGAGACCAGCTTGAGCAACATAATGAGATACCATCTCTACAAAAAGTAGAAAAATTAGTTGGATGTGGTGGTAGCCCTAGATACTTGGGAAGCTGAAGCCCAGGAATTTGAGATTGCAGTGAGGTATGATGATGTCACTATACTCTAGCCTGGGCAATAGAGTGAGATCCTGTTTCAACAACAACAACAAAACTCAATGCAACAGATACTTTAGTCTGCTTAAACTGAAACATAAGTCATAATAATAATGACAATAGCTAATATTTGAGTCCTGTGCTTATACTTTACATGCATTACTTTAATTCATTCTTACACACACACACCCCTCACACACACACAATCCTGCGAGGTAGGAACTGTTATTATCACCAATTTACTGGTGGGAAAAAGACATGCAGAGAGGTTAAGTAATTCTACAGAAATTGCAGAGCTGAGACTTGAAACCAGGTCTGTCTGAGTCCATAAAACACCCTCTTCCTTATCATCTTAGATTACCCTCCACTTCACAGTGAGAGAAGGGACTCCTACTCAGAGTTGAGGGCATGGGTAGGGAGGGATGGATCTGGCAAATAAGAGTGTTTTGCCAGAACTTTGGATTCCAGTGGTGTTTAGTCACCCCATTTATTAGATTCCTTACCCAAGAATTAAGTAGAAAATGGGCTCTTTCTACCAAATCTCTTTCAGATGTGTTGGCCAGCAAAGCAGCCTTCATCACCCCAAAGTGACACTATGCAAACCAGATGCATTTCAACTGTGCTTTTCTGGGAGAGGGGCTTAGACCCTTTACATCAGCTCTTTTTTAAAAGAGCTTATCTGGAAACCCTACCCAGTAACTGCTGCTTTTGTTTTGTTGGTCTGACTGTGTCAAATAACTACTCATTTTTAGCTAGCTGCAAGGCATGCTGAGAAATAAAGTTTATGTTTAGGCTTTTTTTTTTTTTTTTTTTTTTAAGCTTGGCTTTCTCTATTCTGTCCTTCCTCTCTATTCAGCAGTCTATGAAAAGCATAATATGTCATGATCAAGTAAGGTTTATAGCAGGGTTGCAAGGATGGTTCAATTTTAGGAAATCTATCAATGTAATTCACAATATTAACAAATTAAAGGAAAATGATAACAGGATCATAGATTGAGAAAAGCATTTAACAAAATTAATACTTTCCCCTGTAGTTAGAAACAAACAAGAATATAATATTTAGGAATGAATTTAGCCAAATAGGTACAAGAATTTGTACATTGTAAACTACAAAACTTTGCTGAAAGAAATTAGGGAAGACCTAAATAATTGGAAAGACATCCTGTGATGTGTTTACAGATTGGATGACTCAATATTGTTAAGGTGGCAATACCACCCAACGAGATCTACAGATTCAATGCAACCATTATCAAAATCCCAGTGTCCTTTTTTGCAGAAATGGGAAAACTGATCCTCAAATTAATATGAAACTGCAAGAGACTTTGAATAGTGAAAATAGTTTTGAAAAAGCAGAACGAAGTTGGAGGATTCATACTTCTCAATTCCAAAACTTACTACAAAGTTACAGTAATTAAAGTAGTGTGGTCCTTGTGTAAGGACAGAAATACAAATCCATGGAGGAGAACTGAGATCTGTCTCAGCTTGGGCTGCCATAACACAATACTATAGACTGGACAGCTTGAGTTTCTCACAGTTCTGGAGGCTGGAGTCCAAGACTAAGGTGCCAGCTGATTCAGTTCCTGGAGAGGGTTCTCTTCTTGGCTTGCAGATGGCTACCTTTTAGCTATATTCTCACATGTTCTTTTCTTAGAGTGTGCCACACTTACAATGCCTCTAAATTCCATTACTAGTCCTAACTTCATGGCCTACTCTAATTCTAATTACCTCCTGCTATGGTTTGAATGTGTTCCCCTCAAATCATGTGCTGGGAACTTAATCCCAAGGTGATAGTGTGGGAAGTGTGGCCTAATGGGAGGTGTTTAAGTCATGAGGGTACCACCCTTATGAAAAGATTAATGCTAATTATAAAAGGCCTTGAGGCTGTACTTTTTTTTTTTTTTTTTTTTTGAGACAGAGTCTCATTTTGTCACGCTGGCTAGTAGAGTGCCGTAGTGTCACAGCTCACAGCAACCTCAAACTCTTGAGCTTAAGCGATTCTCTTGTCTCAGCCTTCCAAGTAGCTGGGACTACAGGCACCTGCCATGATGCTGGGCTATTTTTTGTTGCAGTTGTTGTTGCTTAGTTGGCCTGGGCCAGGTTCAAACCTGCCACCCTTGTTGTATGTGGCTGGCGCCATAACCACTGTGCTACAGGCGAGGCTGCAGTTTTCTATCTTGCTCTTTCTTGCCTTTCACCTTCTGCCATGGCTGATGCAGCCTCCTTAATCTTAGACTTCTCAGCCTCTAGAATGATGAGCCAATAAATTTCTACCTTTTTTATACATTACTTAGTCTCAAGTATTCTGTTACAGTAACACAAAACAGACTCAGACATCTCCCAAAGGCCCACCTCCAAATACTATTATACTGGGGCTTAGGAATTATCCTATAAATTTTGGGGGGACACAAACATTTAGTTCATAATGAGATTCCAGAAATAAATCCAACATCGATGGTCAACTTCCTTTTGACAAGGGAGACAAAACCATGGGAAAGAATGTTCTCTTCAACAAATAGTGCTGAGACAACTGGGTATCTAAAATACATGCAAAAGAATAAAGTTGGAGCCCTACTTCACACCATTTACAAAACTTAACTTAATTTGAATAAAACAGCTTAAATATTATAAAACAAAAGCTATAAATCTTTTAGAAGAAAATATATAAATAAATCTTCATGACCTCAATTTGGCAATGGTTTCTTAGATGTAATACCAAAAGCATAAAAAGCAAAGGAAAAAATTGATAAATTAATCTTCATAAAAATTAAAAAACTTTTGGCTTGGCATGGTGGCCTGTAATCATAGTACTTTGGGAGGCTGAAGCAGGTGGATTGCTTGAGCTCAGGAGTTTGAGACCAGCCTGAGCAAGAGCAAGACCCGCCTCTATTAAAAATAGAAAAATTAGATGAGTGTTGTAGTGGACGCCTACAGTCCCAGCTACTCGGAAGGCTGAGGAAGGAGGGTCACCTGAACCCAGGAGTTTCAGGTTGCTATCAGCTATGCTGAGGCCATGGCCTGGAACTATAGAACAAGACTCTGTCTCAAAATAAATAAATAAATAAAAAACTTTTGTGCATAAGAGAACACTCTTAACAAAGCGAAAATACAATCCACAGAATGGGGGAAAAAAGTGCAAATCTCATATCTAACAAAGGTCTAGTATCCAGAATATATAAGTAACTCTGGGAACTGAATGACAAAAAAGGCAAACAACTTAAAAAATGGATAAAACATTTGAACAGACATTTTTACAAAGAAGATAGGCAATGGTCAAAAAGTATATAAATGATACTCAACGTCATTAGTCATAAAGGAAATTCAAATCAATTCCACAAGATACCACTTCATGCCCATTAGGATAGCTATCATTAAAAAAAAAAAAAAAAGAAAGTAAGTAAGTTTTGGCAAGTATGAGGAGAAATGGGAGTGCTGAAGCATTCTTAGTGGGAAAGTAAAATGGTGTAGATTCTGTGGAACATAGTTTGGCACTTCTTCAATAAATTAAACATAGAGTTAGCATATGATTCCACAGTTACTTTCCTGGGTATGTACCTTAAAGAGCTACAAAACAGATGCTCACACAAAAATCTATACATTAATCTTCACAGCAGCAATATTCACAATAGCCAAAAGATGGAAACAATGTCCATCAACTGCCAAACAGATAAAAAACAGGCATATCCAGATAATAGAATATTGATTGACTGTAAAAAGAAATAAAGGGATGACCTTGACGACCAGACACAAAAGGCCACAAATCGTTGTATGATTTCCAGAATATAAAATCCAGAATCACACAAATTGTTGTATGATTTTCCAGAATATAAAAATCCAGAATTGCACAAATTGTTGCATGACTTCCAGAATATAAAATCCAGAATCACACAAATCATTGCATGACTTCCAGAATATAAAATCCAGAATTACACTAATCATTATATGATTTCCAGAATATAAAAATCCATAGAGACATAAAGTGTATTAATGATGAAAGGGGCTGGGATTAGGAGGAAACGTTAGTGAGAAATAGGGAGGACTGCTTTGTAGGTATAGAATTTTCTTTTGGGGTAATGAAAATGTCTGGAACTAGAGAGTGGTGATGGTTGCACACAATTATCAATATATTGAATGTCATCAGTGGTGAATTTTCTGTTTTGCATACCACACACACACACAAAAGTAAACAAACATTAAACTTCTAGTAAAATAGGAATAGTGGATAACTTCCTCAGCCTGATAAAAAGTATCCACTAGAAATCTATCCTATAATAAAAAGTCCAAATGATAAAGCATTAGAAGTCTTACTATAGTTAGGAAGAAGCAAGGATACCTTTATCATCCCTAATACCAACATTGACTTGAAGTCCTAAATAACAAAATATGCCAACAAATAGAATAAAAGTTCTTTGGGGTCTTTCAAAGCCTGGAAGTTTTCATCATCCTCTGTGTGAAGGTGATAGTTGAAGACCATTCCTTGGGAAAGCTGGGTGGAGACGGACAGCAGTGGAGGTGCCTATGAAGCTGCTGGGCAGGATCACATGGGGCTTTAGCTTCCCCATTAGCTTGATTAACCTTCACAAAAACACTACTCCATAAGAACAATCGAAGTAAAATAGTGCTCTTCAGAAAAGCCCCCAGTGTATCCTTCTAATTAGAATATCAAAATCCTACGGCCACTTCTGTTGAGAAACCATTTTAATCTACTTGTTTAAGCAGATTCCTTCGACATCTCTATCAGGGCACAGGCTGAGCCTCGTTCTGGCTCTGAATTAGTCTCTCTGCTCAGTGATGAATCCCTAACAACACAGCTCTGCACAGCTCTGCAGCCGCAGGAGTAGCAAAGTATGACATCAGTGGGAGGCAAGGTGCAACTTCCAAAATTGCTCACTTTCATCTTTCCGTGTAATTTGAGGAAAACCATCTGCTAGTTGCCTATTCTCTTTCAATTTCTGGCAACTGTACATTCTTCTCTTATTAAGACATAAACTTATTTTTTCAGATTGATCCATGTTGCTCATAAAGTGCCACATCAACATCCTCTCCAGGATTCCTGAATTCTGATCTCTGTGTCTGCCACAATACTGTGTTCTGATTTATAGATTTCATTCGTCATGCTGACATCCTTTGTTCCAAATTTTAGTTGTGATACATGGTCACAGAAAACAGATTATGATAACCTCTCCTTTGGTGAAGACATATCATGGCCTGTTTTATATTTTACATAGTAAGTTTTGATTCCATTTATTCTTGGTATACGTGTAACTGTGGCACAGAATTCTGTAATGGAATCGATAGTTGAAACAACCCCAATCTCACTTCTCCTCAAGAAATGCTAAGAAATACATACATGTTGACATTGTTGACTTTATGCAAGAATGCGTTTATGAAATGTGCCCTCTTTACCCCATCCATCAACAGGTTCACACTTAGCCAGATTTTTTTTTTTAATTTTTTAATTTTTTTTATACAGAGTCTGACTCTGTTGCCCCTGGCTAGAGTGCTGTGGCTTCACAGTTTACAGCAATCTCAAACTCCTGGGTTCAAGGGATCCTTTTATCTCAGCCTCTTGACTAGCATTTTTTTGTTGTGGTTGTCATTGTTGTTTAGCTGGCCAGGGCGGGGTTCCAACCCGCCACCCTTGGTACATGTGGCCGGGGCCGTAACCACTGTGCAAACAGCGCCAAGCCTTGGCCAGATTTTGCTTAAGGCATCTACCTTAACAATGGCTTCCCTCTCTTCTCCATACTGGGTTGACCTTTCCTTTCTTTGTGCATTTTACTTTTCTGCAAATTGTATTTTCCCTTTCTGATATATGGAAAGTATTAGACCAGGAGGCTTTTGAGAATAGGAACTCTGGCCGCCTTCGGTTATGACCCAAAGGCTGGCTCTTCGCCTGTCTCTCAGTTGCTCCTTGAACATTGTTGAACTGAAAGGCAATGAACTGCTGCTTGGGGCTATCTGGAAAAAGCCATCGGAGCACTGAGGAAAGACTGACCAGACTTCGGATTCTCCAGGCCTAGAGAAAGAGATTTCTTGGCAAAGAAAATAAGTGCAAATGCCTGAAGATGTGAAAGACCATGTTTACTTGCAGAGAGATAGGAAATTCAGTGTGATAGAGACGCAAAGATTAAACTAGAGAATATGGTTTGATCCTGATGATCTATACTCTGAGAAATGTGGGCTTAAGTTACAAGGTTCAGCAGAAGTTTCTAAGCAAGAGAATGACATAATACTTGTTTTTAAACAAACGCTGGATTCATAATGTACACTATAGACTTTGGGTAATAATGATATTTCCAAATGTACACTATAGTGGGGCTGCTCATAACGAGAGAAGGGTGGGTATAGGAAGGTATGTGGGAAACCTCTATGCTTTCTTCCCAATTTTGTTGAACCTAAAACTGCTTGAAAGAATAAGGTCTATTAAAAAAAAAAGGGTAACTCCAGTAGTAGTGGGCTTTTCATGAGTGGCCTTGGTAAGATCATTTTGTTTGTGTGCTCCAGAGGTAGAAAGAGCTAAATTTGTCATCAGGCACTATAACTGTCAGTTGTCACAATCCTATAAACCATGCTGGATCTAGGCATGTTCAGAAACCGGTCTTTCTTTTGAAAGACCTTAACAGGGTATTAGAAGTTTGAGCCTAGAAAAATAGATCTCATGTTTTTTAGCAGGAAGTATTAAAATGGAAAGAGGGCCAAAAGGACAAAGTTATGTCCAGAAGCCACCTGGCCAAGAAACAGCAGAAAATTAGATGAGATGGGAGATGGGCAAGATGGCCTGTGAATGTGGCTGTTTAATGAAGGTCTTTGTTGCTTCTAGGGGAATTCTTTTTTTTTTTTTTTTTTTTAAATTTGAGACAGCGTCTCAAACTGTCAGAGTGCTGTCGTGTCACAACTCACAACAACTTCAAACTCTTGGGCTTAAGCAATTCTCTTGCCTCAGCCTCCCAAGTAGCTGGGACTACAGGCATCAGCCACAACGCCCGGCTATTGTTGTTGCAGTTACCACTGCGGTTTCAGCTGGCCGGGGCCAGGTTCGAACCCACCACCCTTGGTATATGGGGCTGGTGTCCTACCCACTGAGCCACAGGCGCTGCCCTCCAGGGGAATTCTTGAAAAAGCAGTGTGATAGAATAAATGAGAACAAATAATCTCAAATAATCTTTTATTTAATCCTTTCTCTGCCATGCCTCAAAGTGTGTTCTTTGGGTGAGATTCTTCATTTTTCTAATCCTTAATCTCCTCCTCTGTGAAAGGAGAATAATGACACCTCCCATACAGGAGCATTGTAAGAATTAGAACACTTAGTGAAATACCTGATAAATAATATAGGAATTACTATTATTCTTAGCCTGTATTCAAAAAATCAGACTTTTCCAAGGGAAGAAGGAAGATATATTGAAATCACTTGTCATTGTATGATTGGCGTGTTGTTCATTAGGAAAGGCTATTTCTTTGCCAATCTGAGCTTCCTAGTGTGGGTGGGTCATGGTTCTCATGCTACATCTTATGTGCAGAAGATCCTGCCTGTGGCTGTGCTCCCCACATGGGCTGCCCTGTGTGAGGAGGCCCCCACACATGGTGTGTCTGTGGGCGGCCTGGCCTGTGGTTTCGTGGATGCCCAGTGTCTGTTGAGGCTGCTCCTGTTTGTGGCTTGGCCTCTTTGCTTCCCACTCCGCCTATGAGGAGCCATGCTGTCTGTTCTACAAGCCAAGCCTGTCTGTTACTGCTGGTTCCTGGGAATCAGCCACTTCCCTCTTCTAGGGAAGCAAATCGTCATAGCATGGATGACTGCCACAGGGAAACTCACTCCTGCCTGAAATAAGGCAATGGCTTTCAAGGCAGGAATGAGAGAAAGCAAATTATGAGCCGAATGTACTCTAGTGAGTCTACTGAGTGCTTCTTCCCAGCTCAGCTATGGTGGATACCCATAGGAGGGCAGAGAGAGCAAGAGAACCTGAAATCACCATGTAGTCCTCCAAAGAGGCAGACTTGGCCAGTGCTTTGGCCATAGGGGAACAATCCGCCCATAAAATTTAGTTGAAAGTTGGGGACAACTTTATTTTTTAACCACAGGAAACAAAAATCTACCTCAGAAAGTTAAGAAAATAGCTCAATAGCCTCTCTGGGAAGAAGATGAGATCCCATGAGTTAGCAAAGTTCAAGGGCACAAATATGACAAGTAAATTGATTATCATCATAAAAGAATAGAAAGAGAGAAAAGAGGATGGAGAAGAGAAGGGCTGGCAATTGCAGAGCAACTAGAAGAAACAATAGGGCCTGGTGGTAGGAGACATTATGAACAGGAAATGTCCACTACTCGATTTAAAGTTTGGGTCACAGCATTTGATCTGTGTTGGTGAATGTTTTGTGTGCACTTGAGAGGAATGTGTGTTCTGCAGTTGTTCAATGCTCTACAAATATTAATTATGCCAAGTTGTTAAATAATGTTGTTTTAAACAGTACCCTTACTGATAGTGTGTCTTCTTGTTCTGACAATTACTGAGAAAGGAGTGTTGCAGTCTCTAATTGTGGGTTTATCTATTTTTTTTCTTTAATTCTGTCAATTTTTGCTTTGTGTATTTTGAAGCCATATTACTAAGTGCATATAAAGTTATGATTGTTATATTTCCCTCAATAGTTATTGTGAAATGTTCTTTCTGATCTTAGGTAATTCTTGTTATTTCTAGTAATTATCTTCATTAATTTGTTTCAAAAGTCTTGAAGTAGACTGGGTGCCGTGGCTCACGCCTATAATCCCAGCACTCTGGAAGGCTGAGATGGAGGATCTCTTGAGCTCAGGAGTTCAAGACCAGCCTAAGCAAGTGCAAGACCCCCATCTCTACTAAAAATGGAAAAACCAGCTGGATGTGATGGTGGGCTCCTATAGTCGCAGCTACTGGGGAGGCAGGCAAGAGGATCACTTGAACCCTAGAGTTGAGGTTGCTGTGAGCTATGATGATGCCACGGCACTCCACCCAGAGCAAGAGAGTGAGACTATCTCAAAAATAAAAAGATCTTGAAGTATCCTTTAATCTGATGTTAACATGCTTAGTATTTACACGACATAATTTTTTCATTCTTTTTTTTTCTTTCAACTTGTTGGTGTATTTCTATTTAATGTGTATTTCTTATAATCAGTACACAGTTGGGTCTGATAATCTCTTTTAATTGCAGTATTTAGTCCACTTATAGTTAATTTAATTATTGATATGTTTCAGTCCAAGTCTATAATCCTGCTATTTGTTTTCCGTTTGTCACCTCTCTTCTTTGCTTCTAATTTTCTTCCTTCTTTGAGACTAACTAAAAAAAACTTGGGGTTCCATTCTATTTCTTGTATTAAATGTTTAGCTTTTTTTCGTTTTCTTGTTTCAATTGTTATTCTAGAGACTATAATATGCATCTTCATCTTAATCAGAGTCTACCTCAAATGAATATCTTACCAATTAGCATATACAGTAGTGTAAGAAAGTTGGCAACAGAACTTGATTTCAGTTACTTCTTCCCATCTTTTGTGCGATTATTTGGTCTATTTTTCTTCCACACGTTATAAACAATGCAATAAATTATTATTTTTGCTTTAAATGAGCAATTGTCTTTTAAGGGATGTAAGGAAATGAAGAAAAATAGTCTTTTAAATTTACTTTCGAATTTGCTATTTTCAGTGCCTTTCATTCTGTCATATAGATTCATATTTCTATTTCATATGTTTTCCTTTACCTTCCCCCAAATTCCTTTAGTATTGCTCAAAGTGCAATTCTGCTGCTGACACATTTTCTCAGTTTGTCTTTATCTAAAAATGTCTTTGATTTTACCTTAATTTTTAAAGGAGATTTTCTCTAAATATGGAATTTTAGATGAACAGGTTTTTAATTTTTTTTTTCAGCACTTTAAAAATAATGTTTCATTGTTTTTTCCCCACTGACATCCACTGTTTTCATTGAATAGTCTATTCTTATTCGTATGGATATTCCTCTTTATGTGACAATTCCTTTTCTCTGGCCACCTTTCGGATGTTATTATTATTACCTTTGGTTTTTAGCAGTTTTACTATGATGTGCCTAGGTGGGGTTTCCTTACTTTTATTCGTCCTGGAGTTCCTTTGGTGTCCTGGGTCTGTGGGTTGATGTTTTTAATCAAATAAGAAAACATTTTGGCCAATATTCCTTTAAATATTTTTTTTCTACGCAGTCCCTTGTTGTCTCACTTTTTGGGATTCTAATTACCTGTATGTTAGGTCAATTAATGTTTTCCCATGAGTCACCAGGCCTCTATTCTTTCTTTTTCAATCTTTTCTCTCTTTTATTCAGTTTGCTTAGTTTCTATTAACTTGTCATCTAGTTCACAAAACTTTTTTTCTGTATTGCCAAATTTGCTGTGAATCTTAAATGAATTTTTAAAATTTCAAATATAATATTTTTTAGTTTGGGAAGCTCCATTAGATTCATTTGAAAAGTTTCCATGTCTTTCCTGAAATTCCCTCATTTTTTCACCCATTATATTCCTTTTTTTCCCATAAATTCTGTATCACTTTTCAGAGTTATTTTAAAGTTGTCATCTACTCATTCCAACATTGGTCACCTTTGGATCTGTTTTTATTGACTGGTTTTATTTCTCTTCATGTCTTAATCACGTTTTCCTACCTCTTTTTGTACATCTAGTAAATATTGTTTGACAGTAGAGATTCTGGGTTCTGTTTTCTTTCTCTAAAAGTGTATTGAATTTTGCCTTAGCAGGCAAGTCTCCTTGATCCTGTGAAGGCATAGTTTATGCTTTGTTAGAGTAGGTTTGTTTAGACTTTGTCCTTAGGTCTAGAGCAAAGATTAGAGTTACTCCTAAGTGTGGCCCTTCTGGGTTTTAATGGAAGGCTTGAAGTGTTTACCAAGCCTTCTGCAACTTGCTGGGACTTGAACTTCAAACTCCAGATCCCCAACCCTGGTAGATGCTTAGTTATTTCAGTGTCTCAATTGTTGCTTTCTACTGGTTCATACAGTCTTCCCCATACATGTATAGCTGAGGAGTTAGTCAGAGATTTGAAGAGAATTTATATGGAAAATTTGAGTCTCCCCTTCTGTGACTCACTGTTTCTGGAATTTGTCCTTTCAATTTCCAGCTGCTGTGACATCTCTGAATTCCAAACTCTGATTCTTTGGCCTGATAAACTTGATGTTTCCTGCTTATGCTCTATCTGTCCTGCACCACCAGACTAAAGAGTGCCCTCAGGTGACAATTTATATGAAAGATTTTATCCATTTCAGTCCCATTCTTCAAGTGTCTACCTCCTCGAGTTTCTGCTGGTTTTTGATTGTTCTCTCATGACTTCTGTTGCTTTATTTTGTCCAGTATTTATAATTATTGATAGGAAAGTCAATCCAATCAATATAAGTGACTCCACCATTAACAGATTATTATTATATCTGAGTGATTATTTAAAAATACAACTGTATTTCCTTGAATGGCTCCATTTTTCTTGTCTGAGTTCCCTCAGAAGTAGGTTCTCAGATGAGGATTTTTACTTCAAATAGTTTATTTGGGAAGTGATTCCAGGAAGCATGAAGTGGAGAAAGGAGATCTGGAAGGTGTGCTAAGTTATGAATTACAACAGGAACTCATCCCTGCTAAGGAAGTCAGTGAGAAAGTGAGGCCATGTCTCAGAGCTATCCCAACCAAGGCACAAGGTGGGATATTTATCCAGCAGTGCTGGTGGTATTTAGCCACAAATGCCTTGCCAGAGAATGGCTTCCAGGTGCATCAGTCCTCAGGACTTTTGGCTTGCTTTGCATGCAGTGTTTGGGGTAAAAAAAACTTTGATGTTTAGATGTGAATGCTGAGACGAGACAGGTAGGGATTCTATGTGTCTACTACTCCATCCTGTTAAGAAAAAAATCAAAACTCCCTATTCTGCTTTAAAAACTATTGCTAGGCTGGGCTGGTGCAGGCTTGTTGTCTCGGCTACTCTGGAGGATGAGAGTGAGAGGATTGCTTGAAGCCAGGAGTTTAAGTACAGCCTGGACAACCTAGTGGGAGCCAATCTCAAAAAAAAAAAAAAAGCATAGCATTTCTACTTGATCCCTCACAATTCTCCTCTTACCCACCAGGACCCCGGCACAGGCTTTTGTTTATTTATTTATTTTTGAACGCATAACTTGTTTCCTCTTTAGGGCCTGGTCTTTACGTGTTGGCTCCATTTTTTACATTCAAATTTTACTTACGTGTTACCTGTTCAGAGATGTCTTCTCTGAGCAGCCTGTCTAAAGTAGCCTCCAACTTGCTACCATATTACCCTAAGTTGATTCTATGCATATTACTTGTCATACTGCATAACTTTTTTTGGTAATTTATATGCTTGCTTTTGTTTAACATCTGCTTCTCCTACCAGTATGTGTAAGAGCAAGAACCTTGTTTATCTTGTCACAACTGTAAGCCCCTGAGCTTAGAATAGGAACTAAAAAATACTTATTGAATGAACGAATAAATGAATACATTAATAGATAAATGAACATACTAAAATTTTCAAATAAGTTGCAAATAAAAAAGGTTAAAGTGGAAGCAACTTAGGTATTCATGAACCAATGAATGGATAAACAAAAGATGGAATATACATATAATGGAATGTTACTCAGCTTAAAAAGAAAGAAATTCTGGCACATGCTATGAAATGGATGAAACTTGAAGATACTATGTTGGGTAAAATAAGCCAGTCAACAAAGAACAAATATTGTATGAGTCCACTTACATGAGGTACCTAGAGTATTCAAATTTATAGAGATAGAAAGATGAATGGTAATTGCCAGGGGTAGGAGGGAGGTGAGAATGAGAAATTAGTGTTTCCTGAGTATAGAATTTAAGACCGAGAAAAATTGTTTGATCACCACTCCTACGACTATTGGGCTGAGATCCTGAAAGGCTGCACCTGAAGAGTAAGGGCAAATTTTAGGTTTTCTTGGCCCAGTTTTGAATATTATTAGTCCAAGAATTAGACTAGGATTAGGATTATCCTGGATTTCTAGTGCCACTAAGCACCTGAAAAAGCAAATGTAGACCCTCTCTAGAGGAAGGTAACATCCTAGGCCTCATAATAATCTTACAAATCGTTTTATAAACATAACATGTGGCACACAATAAAAAATTACCAGGCACACATGGAAATGAGACAACATAAAATATACCACAAGAAACATCAGGTAATAGTATAATCCCATATAGACTCTAGATTTGGAATTCTCAAACAGAGACTTTAAAACAACTGTGCTTAATGTTCAAAGGAAAAAAGATAAGATTGAGCATTATGGTAGAGATCTGGAAACTATAGTAAAAGACATTGTAGATTAGAAAAGACTCAAATAAAAATTTAGAACTGAAAAGTACAATAACCTAAATTATTACTACTGTTGATAGGTTTATAAAGAGATTAGATATCATTGAAGAGAGAATTAGTTAAATGAAAGATGTATCAGTGGAAGAGGTAAGGAACAAAACATAAAAAAGTAGAAAGGATAGAAAATACAGAACAGAAAGTAGGAGACATAAAAAGTGAATAGATTTAGCATACCTGTATTTGGAATTTCAGAAATAGAGGGGAGAAATGAAGCAGAAGTAGTAGTATTTGAAAAAATGGAGGCTGAGAATTTTCCTAAACTGATAAATTCATCAAGCCACAGAGTCAAAATCACACAGGTAAATATAAAAAAAACTCACAGCTGAATACAACTGCTAAAAACCAAAGATAAGTTATCTCTTTTTTTTTGAGACAGAGTCTTACTTTGTCACCCTTGGTAGAGTACTGTGGTATCATAGCTCATAGCCACCTCGAACTCTTGGGTTCAAGCAATTCTCTTGCCTCAGCTTCCCAAGTAGCTGGGACTATAGGCGCCCACCACAATGCCCAACGATTTTTAGAGACAGGGTCTTGCTCTGGCTCAGGTTGGTCTCAAACCCATGAGCTCAAGGCAATCCACCCACCTCGGCCTCCCAGAGTGCTAGGATTACAGGCCTGAGCCACCATGCCCGACCTAAGATGTCTTAGTTGGTTTTGTGCTGCTGTAACAATACCTGAGAATGGGTGATTAATAAAGAAAAGAATTTTATTTCTTACAGTTCTGGAGGCTGAGAAGTCCAAGATCAAGGGGCTCACACCTGTGTCATCTTATGCTGGAATGGAGAAGGGCAAGGGAGTGTGTGAGAGAGCCAAACTCATTTTTTTCCTCCCTTTTTTTTTTTTTTTTTTTTTATTTTTGAGACAGGATCCTGTACTATTGCATGAGCTAGAGTACAATAGCATCATTATAGTTCACAGCAGCTTCAAACTCCTGGGCTCTAGTGAACCTCCTGCTTCAGCCTCCTGAGTAGCTGGGACAACAGGTGTATACCACCATGCCTGGCAAATTTCTTAGTTTTTTGAAGAGACAGAGTCTTGCTATGTTGTTCAGGCTGATCTTACACTCTTGGCCTCAAGTGATCCTCCTGCCCTGGCCTTCCAAAGTGCTAGAATTATAGGCATGAACCATTGTACCCAACCAAACTCACTTTTAAAACAAACTTACTCTTGTGATAATGACATTAACCCATTTAGGAGCGCAGAGCCACTTCTTAAAGATTTTACCTCTCAACGCTGTTGCACTGGGGATTAAATTTCTACATATGAACTTTAGGGTACACATTCAAGCCATAGTATTTTACCGCTGGCCCCCTAAACTCATGTCCTTCTCACCTGCAAAATATATTTTGTCTATCCCAATCGCTTTAATAGCTTAACTCATTCCAGCACGAACTCAAAATTCCAAAGTCCAGGATCCCATCTAACTCAGATACGGATGAGACTCAATGCACAATTCATCATGAGGCAAATTCCTCTCCAGCTGTGAGCCTGCAAAATCAAACCAAGTTATTTACTTCTGCAATACAATGGTGGATAAGCATAGATAGACATTCCCAGTCCAAAAGGGAGAGAAGGGCAAAAAGAAAGGAATAACAGTAAGTCCCAAGTAAGTCCAAAATTCAGCAGGCAGTATTGCAGAAGGAATAACCAGAGGGGGAAATGGCAAAAATATTGTCTGTCTCCCCGACTTTTTGGGAACTGAAACCTGTATTCCTGCCTCAGGCCAATGGTTGGGAAGGGTAGAGAATGTCTTTGTGCCACAGGAGATGGCTCAAGAGTAAAGGTCACAAAATCTTCTTAGCTGAAGATGGGATTAATCCAGGTGGGGGTCACAAGATTGTCTTAGCCTAAAATAGGATGAATCTGGGCAGAGGCCACAAAATCATCTTGGCCCAAGATAGGATTATGATATTATAACCTTTAAAAGCTCTGTGCTTCTGCTCAGAAGCAAGATCTTGGATTTTGAGACCATTGTCTGCCATTTTCCTCATTTGCCAGTAAATTAATAAACTTCCTTTTCCTTCTTCTCAAACTGCTTATCCCTCTCTCTCTGATGTGGCTTTAGGGGGATAAGGGCTGAACTTTTGGTAATAGCAGACAACATTAAATCTTAAGGCTCCAAAATTATCTTTTACTCCATGTGCCTCTTCCTGGACGCACTGTGGGATTTGGGCCCCTAAGGCCTTGGGCAGCCCTGCCCCTGTGGCTTTGCTGGGTTCAGACTTTGAAACTCACATTGGCTGGAGTCTAATGAGCCTGTAATTCTCCCATGCTGGTGTTGCCCCAGTCCTGTGGTCTCTGAGGTGGCCTCGTTCTGGTGGCTTCATTAGGTGTTCCCTAGTTGTAGCTTTCTGTGCTGCCTCCATGACAAGTCTCTGCCTGGGTCCTCAATCTTTTTGATACATCCTTTGAAATCTAGGTTAACCTGTAGACTCAGCACCATGTGGACACTGCCAAGGCTTGTTGCTTGCACCCTCCAGAGCTGCAGTACCCAGCTGTACCACCTGGGCCTGCTGGAGTTGCAGAAGGGGCAGCCATGGGGCAGAGTGCCAGAGCGTGGGGAGCAGAGTCCCGAGGCTGCCCTGGGCAGTGAGCCCATAAAGGGCACCCAGGGCCTGTCCTCTAACCCATGGGCCTCTGCTAGGAGGAATAGTCCTGAAGACATTCTTCCATTGTCTTGTTAATTTGAACCTGGCTTTTTTCTAGCCATATTAATCTCTTCAGAAAACAGTCAATTGGCCACACCCTTAGTTTACTCTCCTAAACATGTCTTTTCATTCCTTACATGGCCAACCTGAAAATTTTCAAAATTTTACTTTCTGTTTCCTTTTAATTCTAAATTCCATCTTTAAATCGTTTCTTTCTTCTTTCATTTTACACTTAGCAGTCAAAAGAAGCCATGCAGAACCTTGAACATTTTGCTTAGGCATCTCTTCTGCCAGATATCCTAGTTCATTGTTCTACAGTCTGCCTTCCAGAAGCCCTAGGACACAGACACAATTCTGCCAAGTCCTCTGTAACTGTAGATCAAGGATGGCCTTTACTCCAGTTTCTATAATAATACCTTGTTCATCAGGTTCACCTGAGACCTCGTCGGAATGGCCTTTCAGACTTTCCCTCTGTTTTCTTTTGAGCCCTCACCAGAATCCACCCCTAACTTTCTGCTCACAGCAATTTAGGCTTTTTCTAGCCTGCTCCTTTAATTCTTCCAGTCTCTACTCATTACCCAGTTCCAAAGATGCGTCCACATTTTCAGGTATTTATTATAGCAAGAGCTCCACTTCCCAGGACCAATTTTCTGTCTTAGTCCATTTTGTGTTACCATAGCAGAATGCCTGAGACGGGGTAATTTATAAAGATCAGAGGTTTATTTCTTAGAGTTCTGGAGACAGGACAAAGTCCAAGACCAAGCACCCCACCTCTGGCAAGGGTCTTCCTGCTGCGTCATCCCATGACAGAGATGGAAGGGCACAGAAGAAAGAGAGAGGCAGATCCACATCTCACTGTTATACCAAACTCACTCTCATAATAATAACATAATAATAACATCAATCCATTTGTGAAGGCAGAGCCTTCATGACCTAATTTCTCTCTCTCTTTTTTCTTTTATGAGATAGAATCTCACTCTTTTGCCCAGACTAGAGTGCCATGGCATCAGCTTAGCTCACAGCAACCTCAAACTCCTGGACTCAAATGATCTTCCTGCCTCAGCCTCCCAAGCAGCTGGGGACTAAGGGTGCCCACCACAATGCCCAGTTAATTGTTTCTATTTTTAGTAAATATGGGGTCTCAGTCTTGCTCAGCTGGTCTTGAACTCCTGAGTTCAAGGGATTCTCCTGCCTCTGCCTCAGAGTGCCTCCCTAAATAATTTCTTTTCTTTTTTTTTTTTTTGCAGTTTTTGGCCAGGGCTGGGTTTGAACCCACCACCTCTGGCATATGGGACCGGCACCTTACTCCTTTGAGCCACAGGTGCCACCCCCCTAAATAATTTCTTAAATGTTCCATCTCTCAATACTGTTGCATTGAGGATTAAGTTTCCAACACATAAACTCTGGGGTACACATTCAAACTCTAGCATAAGACAAAATCTTAAAAACAGCCAGAGAAAGTAGATACCTTCAAAGGAACAATAATTAGACTGATACCTAACTTCTCAGAAACAAACAATGAATGACTTCTCAACAAAAACAATGGAAGGCAGAAACAATGAAATTATTTCTTTAATAAGAGAAAATAATTGCAACCTACTATTCTAACCCAGGAACATTATCATTCATGAATGATAACCAAAATTAAAAATCATATCATCAGGAGACTACAGAAAAGGAAATCTGAAAGAGTGTTCTCCAAGCAGAAGAAACATAATCCTCTTGGAAGATCAGAAATGCAAGAAAAAACAAGAAAATATAGAGTTAAAATACATAGCATTATGGAGGCAGGCTTCATAGGAAATAGGTAAAAGAACTCAATAACACCCTTATTATAATCTCTTGGTGTCATGGTCTCAATGTTTGGGTCTTCTCAAAACTCATGTTGAAGCCTAATCACCCATGTGGTGATATTAGGAGGTGGGGCCTTTGGGAGGTGATCAGATCATGAAGTTGGAGCTGTCCTAAATAGGTTTAACACCCTTATGAAAGTAGCCTGAGAGAGACTCCTTACCCCTTGTATCATGTGAAGACACAGTGAGAAGGTGTCGTCTCTGAACAAGAAATCAGATCCTCACCAGTCACTGAATCTGTTAGTACCTTGGACGTCCCAGCCTCTAGAACTGTAAGAAGTAGATTTAGCTATAAGCCATCCACTTTCTGATCTTTTGTTTTAGCAGTCCAAACAGACTAAGACACTAAGATAGCCTCTAAAACTTAATATATGTAACTTCCAAGCTAATGGTGGGTAAGTGGAATAATAGAACGATATTAATTCAAAAGAAAACAAAGGAGACAGGTAGGACAACTCGGAATGCAAATTATAAGATGGTAGCTTTAAACCCATGTAAATCAGTAACTAAGTTAAATATAAATAGGTAAGTGTCCAATTAAAAGACAAATTGTCCAAATAAGAAACCAAAATCTAACTATATATTGTTTACAGGAGGCATACGTAAAATACAATGGAGCCCAGAGGAAGGCCTGCGTCCTTATTTCCAAAGCAAGAATAATAAAATATAATAGGTAACTTTATTATTAAACACTTACTAAAGGACTAGAATTGTTTTAGGCACTTTATCTCAATTATTAGTGCTCTTTCTTCTTTGGCTTTTCCGAAGAAGCAGAGGTCACATCACATCACAGGAGAGCTTTCTGAGCATGGTTGCTCCCAAATCCAGGAGGTGATGATTTCGTTTTTAAAATAAAAACACCTGAAGACATCAATGTAATATTTAGTCAAAACACAAACCTTCCTCCCCACCCTCAGCCTGCCAATTTTCATTCAAAAACTCAATCAAAATTTTGGATGTGGGGCCAGGACACCCAAAGGACATCACGTTGTGACTTTGCAGCCACGCCATGAAAGAGGCATGGGCTTTGCAGTCAGAGATTTCATCCTAACTCTGCTCCTGCCAGGGGTGTGTGACCTTGGGCAAGTCCATTAACCCACCTATACCGGATTTCTTCAGTAAAGCTGGGCTAAGCCTACTCGTGTCCTAGGTTGTGTTAAGGTTACTGTGAAGGAAACTCTTCTAATGTCTACGTGGAACATTCCCTCTCTAATTGTGCATGTACATAAGCCAGCACTTAAAGCCTCAAATCTGAGATCACCTGGACCAATATTTTTGTTTTCCAGATGAGGAAACTAAAGTACAGAGAGGCCAAATACTTGCTATGTTATCTTGAGCAAATTGCTTGATCTCTCTGGTCTCAGTTTTCTCATCTATAAAATGGCGATATCAGCCTCACACAGTTTTTGTGAAGATTGAATAAAGAAATGTATGTAAAGGATCTAGTACTTGATAGCCGTTCAATGCATTGTGGCAGCTACTATTTTTTAGGTGACTATTATTATTTTGCATATTTTGTGTATCATGTACAGCATTTGAGAATTCATTCCCTCTGTGAGGTTGTAAGAGCTGGCAGGCTGTGGCCATTTGGTCACAAATCCCAGGGTTGGTGGGTTGTCCTGGGGAGACCTTCCTCTTGGGGTCAGGTAGAGTTCAGTGAACTCGCAAAGAAGCGTGATTTTAGACGCTCCAAGGTACATCCACTCATCTCCTCTCCACTCCCTCTGCCTGTTATTAAACTGGTAGTTTTTACAACATCAATAAAGAACTTTCCTACCCAATTACCCCAGACAATAGGCTGAAAAGCAGTTTCGACTATGAAAACTTCGTGTTGGGTTCATTTAGATTGTTTTGCTGTGTCAAATCCTCACTTGAGTTCAAAAGTTCAGCTGAACCATGAACTTTGTAATTTCACAGCAGGCAGTTCTACAAATATAGTGGAAAGTGAAAAAACACACAATATTTAAGGTAGGCTTGTCATGTTGTATATAACAGTTAGGAGTGAGTGTATGTAAAATAGCCCTTAATTTCCAGAGCACAATGACATATCAAAAAGAAAGGGGGAAACCAAATTAAACTAAACTGTTCCTTGAGTTACCTGACCTCTGAGGCTTCCGAGGGAATGCACATTGAGTGACTAATCATTAGCGGACAAACTAAAGCCAGCTAATCTTCTTAATAAATTGTGAAGTCTTGTATACCTCTCGGTGTTAGTGGTGGCTTTTCTGCCTGTCTGGACCAGGCAGCATATCAAAACAAAAGGGTCATGACTTTATGTATTTGTTAAAGTTAGAATCCATGTTCTCATATAACTCAGGCTTGATTTGACCTGGTTACACAAGTGTAGGTGGAGTGAAAGTTTCACAGGAATGAGAGTAATGCTGGGGTTTCACTGGTCTATTAATAAATACACACACACACACAAATTAAGTTCAAGAACCCCTCATTTTGTAAGCCTTTCATGCTTGTGCAGCTTTAGGTTCAGGGGTAAAGCAAACAAGATAACAAATCCACTTGTGTGAAGGTGCCTTTCAGCTTGAACCTAGCAAAATCCTCAGTACCATGGAATGAGATTTCCTATTGCACCAACATAATCTTCATTTGCTTTAAGGAAATGTGTTTCTCATTGTTTTTTTAAAGTTGCAGCATGTAACAGTGAAGGGGCAACTGGAGGCAGACAACCTGGGGGCACGGGGCTTAGTTCAAGCAAGGTGTTTTTACACAGCAGCTGTTTATGGCCCTTTGTTTACAGAGGTTGATCTGCAGGGTCAGAGAGGAAAGCTGTGCTTGGTCATTTGTGGAAGCAGAGAGGAAGGCCCGGGGTGAGAAGGTCAAGTCCTTTGAAGGATGGTTCCTCATGAGTTAAATGGGACTGGTTTTTCAAAAGTGGTTTCCCTTTTCCTTCACTGTTGTCTCAAAGTTGCCAGGATCTTAGTTCCAGCCAGCTTAGGACTCTTTTTAGAAAGATCTCCCCGTGGAGATGGTCTGAGGCTATCCTGCGGCCCTTAATGGGATGCTTTGTCCATGCGGGATGGTCTTGCTGAGTTCTGTCAGGAATTGAAGAAATTTTCCATTTTTTTCCCAGATGTAAATCATCACAATATACGTAGCATGCTCCAACCAAGAATGGAGAACCGTGGCAGTAAACGGAGAGTGGCTGTGAAGGCTGTGAAATTTGGTTGACCTAGTTAAAGGTGGTCTGTCCTCCTGGTGGGGTTGTGAGGCTGGAAGGAAAAACAAGGTTCACTGCTTTTGTGGCTCGACGAACTGGGCTGCCCAGATTTTACAGCTCTGTTTCTGGTTGACCTGCCCTGTATAGTGGGGCTGCGTGTCTCTTGATGAGGCCTGGACAAGAGGGGATTTGGTGGCATTCTTTTAAAGGGCTTGTAAGATAGTGAATAATGACAGGAGGTTTTGTTCATTCAGAGAGCATTTACAGAGTAACCACTTCAGGGGAACGATGGCTGGGGACCCGTGGGGAGGGGGTCGGTGGGAAGTGAAAGAGACTTCTGTGGGGGAGATGTCAGGAGAGGAAAGCAGGGGAGAAAAGTGGAAGCTGCAGCCCGTCCGCACCCTGTGGTCCCATCTGCAGGACAGTGAGAAGGGGATATGGATTTTCAGGGAACAAAAGTGCACATAGCAGAATAAAAGGGAGATGTGTGGGAGAATAGGACAAAAAACAAGGCTTCTGAGGGGGGCAAGCTGAGAAGACCCGTACTGGCTGGAAAAGGGCTAAATGTGGAGTGTGCCCAGGTGGTGTGGATGGTAGTGACAGGCAGGAGAGGAAAGCATTTCAAATGCAAAACAAAAGTCCCACTTTCTGCTCACCGTGGATCTATGCTGTGTCCCTGTGACTTCCCTATCTCTGTGGATTTCACTCTGCATTGGTTTTTAGGAATCACAACAGCTGTCCAGAGGGGACTATAACTAGCAAGTACTTATCATTTTCTCTGTATTAGTATATATATATTTTTAAAACAGAGTCTCACTCTGTCACCCTGGGTAGTGTGCCGTGGTGACATGATAGCTCACAGCAACCTCAGACTCTTGAGCTGAAGTGATCCTCCTGCCTCAGCCTCCCAAGTAGCTGGGACTACAGATGTGCACCACCATGCCTATCTAGTTTTTCCATTTTTAGTAGAGATGGGGGTCTCAATTTGCACAGGCTGATCTCAAACTCCTAAGCTCAAGCAATTTATCTGCCTTGGCCTCTCAGAGTGCTAGGATTACAGGTGTCATGAGCCACTGTGCCCAGATTATCAGTATCTTTTGATGTATATTAGCTCCTCTTCTGAGGTATGTGCTGGATCTGTAGTTAATGATCGAGGCATTGACGCCCAGAGGTGAAATGACTTAACTAGATGCATCTGTCTAGAAAATGGTAGGGGTGTTCTGGAAACCAACTACTCTGATGTTAGGCTTCATTTCACCTTAAGGGGAGAGGGATCTTATTTGCGTCCTTGGATGGTGGGAATAGAACCATTGTGGTTAGCCTCAG
The DNA here is from genome assembly GCA_963574355.1 of Loris lydekkerianus. Lineage (NCBI taxonomy): Eukaryota > Metazoa > Chordata > Mammalia > Primates > Lorisidae > Loris > Loris lydekkerianus. The sequence continues at coordinate 74,525 of CAUYPK010013902.1, forward strand.
GCCATCGGGAGGAATGTTTGGGTCTGTGCTTCCATGTTCTGGTATAGATTTGAGAAACCCCAGGCTGTCCCCATTGACAATATTGGCTGGACAGGACAAGGTTTTGGAGCTGGGTTCCTGTCCAACAGGACTTTGGAAGAAAAAATAAAGCTCTTTTAGAACCGATGAATTAAACACAGGATAGTTTGTGAGACCTGTCAATAATGAGAAAAAAGTAAAAAACAGGCTCATTTTGATATGAACTTTTCAACTTCTGTTCCATTCTCAGGGACATCAGCCTGTCCATGGTGGTGCTGGGGGACAGTGGCCCCAGGTAGCTATGTTTGGATCATGTGATCCAGCCTCCAAATCAGACCTAAATTGGATATAAGGGCTGCCAACTTATAGCTCTGAATATGGCTGAAAACTTAAAATATGACATTTGAAAGGATTTGGCATTGGGAAATTGAGCAAGTGAATGAGTGTCTAAGAGAAATTGAAGCTTGAAAAGACAGGCTTTGGAGGAGTGGAAAGGATGGGACATTTTACATCATGGAAACAGCATGATCACATTCACAAAGATAGCAGGGCCTCTTCATGGGCCTGGTCCACAGTGGAGGGAGACTCTCAGGTGGCAGGCTAAGAAGTGTGGGTTATAGACTATGGGAGGCTATTGAAAGTTAAGGGTGGGGGAAGAAGGCAGGAAATATATTTTCAGACTATTAACCTCATAGCAGAATGGATTGAAGCACATAGATTTGGCAAGTAATTAATGTCAGACAATAGTCAAATATCATAATCACAGTTTTGGGGCCAGCTTCCAAGCTAACACAAAGATGATCATTATATGAATAACTTGTGTCTCTGCTGCCTCCTCTATTCTCAAACTGATTGCTGGTTTCTATTCATTCGCCACGTATTATTTAGCACTTCTTCTCTCTGGCAGTGTGCTTCTCCCTCTGTTGAGCACCGACAACCTTCTGCTTCACATATAGCTATTTATGTCTGTCTCCACCACTATAGCACCTCCCTGAGGAATCCAAATGTTCAATTTGAGTCTGCTTCCTAGAGTTTGTCTGCACTAAGATTCCTGGAGCCAAGGAGATCTCTATCAAAGAAATAGCAACCCTGCCTCCTAAGATCCTGAACTTGGCTTCCAGGATAGAATCTATTATTAAATAAATAAGGCATTAACCAAATTAAACAACTTTTAATGACCCAGAAAAAATAACTCAATTCACAGAAAAAAGTAAAAAGAAGAGCAGTCTTCCCAGCAGCACAGCTCTCAATGAAGAAGTCTGAGAGTGCTGGTAGGGATGTGATTTCACAGTTAATCTTCCAAGACTCTTGTGTGCTTCCTGGAGAAGACAGACTCCTGTCCTGGGGACTGTGTTGACAAGCTTTCAGAGGCAAGGAGAAGAGCTGGAGGTCATCACTCCTTCCCCCATTCAGTATGCACCCAGCCTCAGTGGGTACCAGCTCTGTGGTGGGCCCTGAGGGTGCAGAGAGGAGGAGGACCACTCTCATCCCTTGAGGGTAGGGGAGGCAGTTGTGTCTCCTAAACCAGTGTGAATTAGGGTCCCACAGAGGCCAGTTCAGAGGTGTGTGTAGGAACAAAATGTCAGCTCTGCCTCTGGGAGGGGGGATGGGTCTGGGAAGGCTTCCCAGGGAAGATCAGTGAAGAGCTAGCATTTGAGGAAGAAAAAGTTGGCAGGGATGAAGTCAAGGCAAGAGTGGGGGACACCACAGGAACAAGGACCAGAGGCATGAAATGTAGAGGGGCTTGGGGTTCTTCAGCAGGGCTACTGTTGTCATTTTGTCCAAGACTATTATAAACGCCAACCACACCACACACAGTTTACATTCCTTCCACATTGGCATCAGCACTGCCACAGGGACAAGCAGAGGCTTCTGAACATTTCCAAAGCACACCCCAACCCCCACCAGGCATGCCTTGCAGGAGACCACTGGAGGCAGTGCTTGAGACCTGAGAGGCAGGCCTGGGCCATTTTGTATAAGACTCTTCCTTGGGACCAGGTGAATGGCTCAGGCCTGTAATCCTAGCACTCTGGGAGGCTGAAGCAGGTGGATCGCTTAAGCTCAGGAGTTTGAGACCAGCCTGAGCAAGAACAAGACTCTATTTCACTAAAAATAGAAAAACCAGCCAGGTGTTGTGGCAGGTACCTGTAGCCCTAGCTACTGGGGAGGTTGAGGCAAGAGGATCACTTGAGCCTAGGAGTTGCTGTGAGCTATGATGCCCTAGCACTCTAGCCTGGGGCGACAGAGTGAAACAGTCTCAAAATAAAAGAAAAGAAAAGACCTTTCCTTGGATCCTGAGGAACCAGCACAAATTTTGGACTAGGGAAAGATCTGGTCAGAGGGATCTGAGTTCACAAAGGTCACTCTAGCCCCAGGGAAAGGGATAGATTAGAAGAGACAGAGGCTAAGTACAAAAGTGGATTCTTCCTTTTTCCCTTTTTTTGATGTGGATCAATTTTTACCAACGTGCAATTAGTCAGTTAATTGTTCTCTGCTTTCCCCCTTGGCCATTCACTTAGGAATTTGGAAGAATGGAGTCTCCTTCCCTTGAGCTGCCAGATTTCTGGTTAAGTGGTTGCAAATGATCTTGGCTACCACACCCAGGTCCTGTGGGCCCTCTAATCCTTGCATTATGGGGCAGGAGTTATTGCAACTATTATGTGGACAAAGAAACTGAGGCTCAGAGGTCTGAATCTAAGTCAGGGGCTTTTAGCCTCTCTACAGTACCAATGGTGAGGCTGTTGTTGGCATTTTACTATTAATTAAAAAAAAAAAAAATCAGTGGTGTAGTACCCAAGGAAACATCCCACGACGGGAATTGATTTTCCCCCTCCTTTTTTGCATCAGCTTTTGGGGTTTATTAAAAATCATCTCTTGTTAATTCAGCCCCACCCCCACTCCCACCCCCTGCTTTAGTTATTGTCTGTGTCTGATATGAGAGGCCTCAGGTCTTTGGTTCCTCTTCGGGTGTAGAATTTTTACTGAAAAATCACTCGCTATCCCCAACATCTTTAGCCAAGATGTTCTCATTTTCTCGGAGCCAGAATAAGCTGGCAGGGTGCTAGAGTCAACGCCACTCGACCCACGTGTGCTCCGCTGGCCGGGGTGTTAGACCGGGCGCAGCCGCCTCCAACTCAGACTTCTTGCGGCCTGATTTATTGCTCTGGTCTCTTGCTCTGGCTTTTTGCTAAGATTTTCTTCCAAATCTTCGCTGCTGATCCAGGATCGTCCATGTGCGTTTTCACTTTGCCACTGTTGACGGAGAGCTTTGGGTAAATGCCCTGACACCACCCACTCCTGCCCTATCGACAGGAGCCATCCTTAATCTGCCCAAACCCAGCCTGTTCACATTACTGCAGGGGTGGCGCCTGTCCAAAGCCACTTCCGCCCCTTCCTCTGCTCCAGCACCGCGGCGGCTGAGAACCAGCTTCAGAGGCTTCCGGCTGGGCCCAGCCTCTCGGTATCCTGAACCAGGCCTCCTAGGACTCTCTGGTCAATTGCATCAGAGATCTCTTTTGTGAAAGGAAAAAAAAAAGTAATAATGTTTTCTCAAGAGAACAAGAGTAGCCCTTTATTTTGGCTCCACCATATCAATCCAAGGAAATCTCTTCCCTCATCTTTAAATCCCCTGGAGTCGTGGGGTGTTTGTGTTCACCCATTTGCCCTGGGCAACCCCCCTCAGAGCCAACTCCTCCAGAGCACATTTGCCAAAGTGCAAAATGCCTTCCCCAGAATTAGTGAAAGACTCCATTTGAGGAAAGTTAATACAAATCAGGCATTTCTGTTGGTGTAATTTTTCATTTCAGAAGCCAAAGTATAGACTGGCTTTTTAGACATGCAAACAGCCCAGGCTTTTGCTGGGTGGGCTGTAGACGCCTGGGGCTCTGGAGTTCACACCTTCAGAAGAGCTGGTCTGTGTGCATGTTAGGTTGGCCTTCCCTCACATAGTTCACATTTTCCTGTCACTGCAGTGTCACTCCAGCTTCACTGTAAAAAACTAGTAGATAAAACTGTGACCTTTGAAAATTTTTTCTCCTAGCACTCCTAGCACCGCTTTACAGACAGTAAAGCCGGACCACGAGTCTTCCATGTAAAAAAAAAAAGAAGAAATTCTTTTGTGTTTTCCCAAATTGCAGGACATCCAAGACTGGTCCCCAGATCTGCTTGTATCAGCAGCTGTCACTCAGTCCCTTCTCTTTGGGGTGGGGGGGAGGGCAGGTATATGTGTTTTGTAAGGATTCTCAAGATGATTCTGATAAACATCATTTGCAACCACAAAGACTCAGGGGTCTAAACAGAGGCACAACTATTTGGCCCTTTTGACTAAACTGAAAGGATTCTAGGTCAAGGTTTCAGCTCTGAAACCTCAATCAAACCATTTAATAGTTCAGATTTGGTCAAAATGGTTAAACTGATTATGTTTTAGGGTCTAAATAAGGCTGTATTTCCAGTCCTTTAGTTTTTCTGAGAATTCTCTAAACTTTTGCACAATTCCTTTCGGTTAGTTTCTGGTCCATTAGGCTTTAATTAGTTGCAAAAACTTTGGCAAGTTGTTAACCATTTCGAGTGTCTTATTCTTTAGCTGCAAAACAGGAGGGATATGTACCTTGCAGTGTTGTGAAGGATTCGAGACAGGGGATGCCAAATACAGTGCCTGGCACATAGTAGGGCACTCCATAAATAATCAGCTATAATCAAGATGATGATGCTGGTGTTTACAACTGTGAGTAAGATGGCTTGATTTTCTTCTCTTCAACACATCCTGGAATCTACGGGCAAGGCAACCTGAGATGCTCAAAACTGAAAATGAGAATGACAGTTCACCAAATGTTGAGCTTCTACTCTATACCGTGGTGTGGGGTTGGGTTCCTTCATGAGCTCTTCCATTAGTTCTCCACTCAGTGCTCTGAGCAGCACCAACAGTCCCATTGCGTAGATGAGCATACTGGGTCTGAAGAGGCTACAAAAACCTATCAGGCTTGGTTCTTGGTTGAAAGCAACAGACTGATGTAAGCAGAAAAGGAATTTATTGAAAGGATATCACTGGGAAGGTTAGGTGACAGGCTTGGACAATAGAGCAGGGACAAGGGTAGAAGAAATGCTCTAAGGACTGTAGCCAAACCCACACTGCAGAACCGTTCAGCACCACGAGCGCAGGCCCCTGGGGGCTGCCGCAGCCATCGCAGCCGTGTGGAAACTGGATCTTGCTGCCATTGCTGTGGCTACAGAAAGAATTATTTGTGTCTTGCCTCACGAGTCACTAGCTGCCAATTCTGAGTCTGGGGTGAGCCATCTGCTTACCCTAGTTTGGATCACGTGCACCTGCCCTTACTGAAAGGGATGCTGGGGAAAGAAGTATTTGGCTTTTGGGAGAAGGAGAAACACTTTGGTCCAAGGTGCATATATATCACAGGTAATTCCCCAAATGTAGAAAGGGAAATCAAATAGTAGGGTAGCCCAAAAGGCATCCAATGTTTATCCCATTAAAAAAATTTAGATTTTTCACCTAACCTGGGTCTCTGTGACCTTTCATGAATGAGGTATGGGAAGTCCTTTCTGTCTTCTCTGAGTTGGATACTTTATTGTTGCCAGACCAAACACCAAATCTTTTTCTTCTTTTCTTTTAGATGGAGTCTCACTTTCTCACTCAGGCTAGAGTGCTGTGGCATCATAGCTCACAGCAACCTCAGACTCTTGGGCTCAAGCAATCCTCTTGCCTCAGTCTCCTGAGTAGTTGGGACTACAGGTGCCTGTCACAAGGCCTGACTACTTTTTTCTATTTTTTTAGTAGAGTAAAGGCCTATTTCACCACACTCAGATAATTTTTTCTACTTTTAGTAAAGATGGGGTCTCGCTCTTGCTCAGTCTGGTCTTGAACTCCTGAGCTCAAGCAGTCCATCTGCCTTGGCCTCCCAAAGAGCGAGGATTATAGGTGTGAGCCACCGCACCTGGCCAAATCCTTTTCTTCAACAAATATTTATTTGGTTCTAATTAAATATCAGAGCTTATAATAAGCAAATTACATGTTAATAGCACCAACACCCCCCGCACATACATACACACACACAAACAAACCCCTGATACCCAAATGTGTGAGAGGACTGGAGGTTGAGGAGCCTGAGAACAATCTCTGACTCCAGGGTGGAGTGGTGGAATATTTGGATGGAAAGCATACCTGAATGGTCTGACCTGCCTCTTCACCTGGAGAGGAGAAAAGTGCATGTAGGACTCCACCACCTGTCACAGACAGATTGCATCATTCACTAACCTCCCTTTGCCCTTGAATTTCAATTTATAAAACACTCTGAGGGGAGGGAGCAAACTTCCTTCAAAAATAAAACCAAACCAGCAGATAAAGCAAAAATTGGTACATTTCTGGAGAGCAACTTGACCATATACATAGCAAGAGCTTCAAAAGAGTCTATATTTTTGATTCACTCATTTGTCTTTTAGAAATTAAGCACGAGGAAATGTAGACAGAGATGTCAAGACAGTTAGTCCTAGGATGTTCGTACACGGTAGGGTAATTTATGCTAGAAAACTATTGGTCCTTATTTTTTAAAATACACATACATACATATGCACATAAAAATCTAATAAGAAATATTCTAAAATATCAAACCGTGAGATTAGCTCTGGGTGAAAGGATTGCATTTGATTTTTACATGTTATTTTTAATATTTTCTTGGGATTTCCAGAGCTTTCTACAATAAATATGCGACTTCTTTTACAATTATAAAAATAATATGTACTTTAAAAATTCCGTTGGATAATACCATCTTCAAAGAAACCGAAGTGAAAAAGAGTTAAACCAGTTTTTAGGGGGCTGTTCCCACCTTCCTTAGAGGCCATTTGGGTAGAAGGCAAATTAAAACCTGAAAGTTTAAAGTCAGTTCGTCTTAATGGGCCCTAGACGGGGAAAACTTCAGTCATTTCCCTTGCCTGGCACTCTCGTGGTCAGAGGATGAAATCCAATCATGGGGTCAGTTGGGTTTATACATTCCATGGCAAACCAATTTGGCCATTTCTCTGCATTTCCCAAAAGTTCTCTGACTTCCTAGACAGGAATTGTGAGCACAGGGAGACCTTTATGCTGGTTGCTGCAGCACATCTGGTTTACAGCCCATGCCAGATGGGCTCCTTTCATCTGGGGAGAGGGGCAGGAGGGGACACACGAGCCTCTGTAGGTCCAAGGAACTTCCTCTGTGGAGCCTCTAATTTTTGGTGAAATGTTTCAAGTTCAGATGTAAGTATGTCATGTTGGAGTCACAATGTCCCTTAAATTTAGGGGAATATGCTTTTCATTAGAGTCTGCTCACCTGACCTTCAGGTTCATTGCTCAGCCCAAAGATGTTTTAAAAGGGCTATTGTTTTGTTTCTGATACCATTGTGCACTACGTGAATATTATTGAGAATCTATTATGTGCCCTGCACTGGGGACACAATGAATATGTTAGATGTGCACTGACAGATGTAGGGGGAGGGGATCTACACTCAGGGATCTCAGGCACCTGGGGGCAGACTTCTGACTTCCTGCCCTCACTAATCCCAGTCTATTGTTTGATTTGTACCCGGCCTCTGTACCAACCACTCCACCATCTTAGACATGTTAGATTAAAAACAAAAAGCTAAAAAACATTCAAAGGAATAAAAGGAGAGAGAGCAGACCAAGATGCAGGTGCTACTGCAGCTGTGCCACGTTTTGGTGAGTCCTTACGTGCACTATGTTTAGCCTCTTTCCAGGAACTTCTCCCAACCTGCCTTTGCCCACTGCTCTCTTCTTGAAGATTCTCTTTTTGGCTGGGCATGGTGACTCACACCTGTAATCCTAACATTCTGGGAGGCCGAGGTGGGTGGATAATTTAAGCTTACAAGTTCAAGACCAGCTTGAGCAAGAGTGGGACCCCATCTCTAAACAATAGCTGGGTGTTGTGGCCGGCCCCTGTAGTCCCAGCTACTTGGGAGGCTGAGACAAGAGGATTACTTGAGCCCAAGAGTTTGAGGTTGCTGTGAGCTATGACGATGCCATGGCACTCTAGCCCGATGACACAGTGAGATTCTGTTTCCAAAAAAATAAAATAAAAACAGAAAAATTGTCTGGGCATTGTGGTGGCACCTGTAGTCCCAGCTACTCAGGAGGCTAAGCCAGGAGGATTGCTTGAGGCAGGAGTTTAAGGTTGCTGTGAGCTAGGCTGAGGCCACAACACTCTAGCCTGGGCAACGGAGTAAGACTCTGTCTCTAAATAAATAAATAAATAAAAAGAAAAAAGAAATTCTCTTGCCCCCAAAGACCTGCATATTTATTCCCACTGAGGCACTTTCCTAGGCAACCAGTGCAACAGGCGTAATGAACCCTCACATCTGATAAATCTCTACACCCAGAAGTCCAACAACTGAAATGCTCACGGTTCTCTATAAGAGTAAACCCTATTTACAATGACTCTAGTACTTCTTGAGAGCTTACCACATCTTTTCATTATTAAAGGTAGAAGAAATGGTACTTTGAAAAGTTGTTGGTTCTTATGGGTTTGGTGCCATTCTTCAATTTTTAATAAAGTTAAATTCATATATTCTTTAGGGTTCAAGGTTTCTCCAGAGTCCAGGCAGGAAACAGAGTAAACTTTAGGTGGTTCACATCAGTAGACTTTCATGAAATGACTAGTGATAGAGCAGTGATTGGTATGGAGGTAATGCGCAAGGAAAATCGAGATACCTAGAGACTAACAATAGTGGAGATCTTTTATCATAGCTGGGCCTGAAGGGACAAGGAAAGGAGCCAGTGTCACTGGAGAACAAGGACACCTGGAGCCACAGAGGAAGGAACTGGTGGGTGGGACCCACTGCCTTGGAGGGGTGCAGCCTCCACGAGAATTAGGCTACTGAAGCAGACTGGGAGCAGGGAAGAAACACCTTGACCTCTTTCTCCTCCTGGCTGTTAATCTCCATTGGCCAAACTCAACTGAAAACCTAGAGGTCAAGAAGGACAGGTGAGGGTGGCATCTGTAGCTCAGAGGGTAGGGCGCCAGCCACATACGCCCAGGCTAGTGGGTTCAAACCTGGCCCGGGCCTGCTAAATAACAATGACAACTGCAACAGAAAAATAGCCGGGCATTGTAGCAGGTGCCTGTAATCCCTGCTGCTTGGGAGGCTGAGGCAAGAGAATTGCTTATGCCCAAGAGTTTGAGGCTGCTGTGAGCTGTGATGCCAAGGCACTCTACCCAGAGTAACAGCTTGAGACTCTGTCTCAAAAAAAAAAAAAAAAAATGGACAAGTGATACACTCCCTTGGGACCAGCTGCCCAGCAGAAAGAATAGGTCGGAAAAAGATAGAGAATGGACTGAGTGGGGCAGGGTGGTGGAATTGAGGGAATAACCGGCACATGGCCCAACTCACACTCGTGTGCACACCACAGAGTCACTGAGTGTATTGTTCTCCATCACTCTTGGTAAATGCCGTTTTATTGGTCAAACCTCTCAAGAATCGTGGGTTGGGACACCTACCAGCCCCCAAATGCTTTCTGAAAGTCTTGGCTGGTTATCCCTGTAGTATAGCATTTTAATTTATTAAAAAATATTTATTGGTTATCCATTATGTTCCAAACATATTGGAAGAAAGTTCCATTTGTCTACAACTCATCTTTTCCACTCACAGGGATTATTTCACCTCCCATTTTTCGACATAATACCAATAAATCCTCTCCATTTGGACCAGTATTTATATAACCACATCTGCTTTACTTTTGTGGTGAATCCCAATTTTGTTTGACTTGATAGTCTGTCCAGACAACTGAACCCCAAAGCTTCTCAGAATCTAACAGAAAGTTTATAGTTTTTTCTGGACAAGAATTCAAGTTATTGGTGGCCTTTTTTTTTTTTTTAAAGCAAAGGCAGTGCTTTTTGTTCTGTGACGAACTTCCAAAATAAAACTTGTTCTTGCGGCAGGTAAATACTATTTTAGCCAAACAATCCTTTCCAAGAGTCTGACTATATCAGTGGCTTTCAAATATTTTCACTGCAGCACACAATATAACCAAGTTTCATGAAACAAAATTCAGCATTGCTTTGTTCTGATGGATTTTGTTCTTTTTTCCCCCCTATTACTTCTCTTAAAAATGCTGATAGCAACCCATAGTCTTTATTGATGGCTTGCACTCTGCAGTTTGGAAAACATTTGTGTCCATAATATCTTGAAAGTATTTTTAAAATAGACCCAGCAGTAGAATCTATATTTAGAGGATGGTCAGAATGCCCCAAATGTTTATTTTTCAGCCATCAACAGATGTACCAATCTCACCATTTTTTTTTCGTTTTAAGAAAGCCAAACTGGTTTGACCAGTGGTCTCCCCTCTTCTCCCTCAACTTCCCATTCTGGTCAAGGGTCCTGACTACTGCCAGTTTGGCTTGTGGCTGGAATCGACTGGCTGCAGGGACGGGCAGCTGTAGCTAACCAAACCCTCTTCATAAACACAACCAATATTGTTTTTATTTGTTTGTTTTCACCTGGAGAAATCTGCCTGTGTTTGACTTGCAGTTGTTGGGGAAAAGGTTTCATTGCAAAGACAGTACAGGTGGTCATAGGTGGGCACTTGACTTAGGGACAGAGTCTTCTTCCCTTACCAAGACCAGGTGGTATCAGGACCAAGGGTGTGACAATCACAGCAGCTATCCATCAGGCAAGTATCATGTTTTAAATTACATTACACCATTTAATTTCCATGACAATCAGTGAGTGGGTATTATCTTCACTTTATAGTAGAGGAAAGTATTATTATTACTTCCATTTAGACAGGAGAAAACTGAAGTTCAGAGAGGTATCATAACTTCCTAAAGCTCCCACCAGTAGTGTGTAGCAGACAATGCTTCTTTTTCTGGGCTCCGAACTGATACAGGGAAAGAGGAACAGGTAGAAACAGTTCTTTTTGCTACTGGGGCCCTAGATATAGGGTTTGAGGGGTGGAGGGTGTCTTCTAGTTTCTAGGGTTGCCCTGGGAAAGATGTCATCCCTGTGTCTGGCTTTTTCAGTTGGAATTTGGAATTCCAGGTAAAACTTAAAAAATGCAGTAGAACCTCTGTAAATTGACCGCTCAACGGGTTGTAGCAAACTGGTCCACATAATGAGGGTGTCAACATAAGGAACTAGGCCTACTGTACTGATATATACATGTAGGGCAGGTCCAGTCTCTGAAAATTAGGTCAACTCAAGGAGGAGGTCAATGTAGGGAGGTGGTCAACTATGGAGGTTCTACTGTAATTGGAAATTAGAGGACAACTAATATTATTCAGCTTGGCAACAAAAACAAACAGGGGTCTCATACTCTGTGGGACTCCCATGTATATGCACACAATTAAAATGGTTTTTCTCCTGTTTTTTTTTTTTTTTTTTTTTTTTTTTTAAACACATACACTTCTAGGAGCCATTAAGACTGCATGTATCATTCTTAACATGGTCTCTGTGGGGGGAAAAATGCATGTTAAGTTCCCAATAACATACCCCTGAAGTTGATTTAATTTGTGAATTCGTGGCTGTAACCTTGTCTGGTTGTTCTTTCTCCCTCTGTGCATTCATACATCTAGAGGAAGAGATTGGAGACTCTGGAAATAAAATGATGTTATAGACTTCTACTACAAAGGAAGGAGCAGATACAGAAAAAAATAAAAATAAAAAAAGAGGGAGAAATGGCTGCTTCAGGATTCACAGGAAGAACTGACATTAAGACTGTTTCAGATGATGAGCATTAGCAGAGTTAGACTTCATGCTCTGGGAACCTAGAAAGAATTCGCATGTACCTTAAAGAAATTGTGATTTTTTTTGGCCATCTTATAAGCAGCCAAATAGTGGTTAACATGATTTTAAAGACCTTCCCCTTTGAAACTTTGCTTAAAAGAGCCAAAGAAACAGGTTCAAAGTCAAAGTCAGAGACCAAGTACACCTTCTTGGTGCTCAGACTTTCACAGTTTCTTTATGTGATGTTGTTATAGTTATATTTGGCAAGTGTATTACCTAGAGATTTTTAGGCCTAATCAATATTTGTCTGTCTTGTACTAACATTGGCAAAGTATCTCTCTGGGGTTCAGCTTTCCAGGACTTAAATGGTCCATGAAATAACTTTTTTGCTCATTACATTAGTCAAAAGGAAAGCAAGGCACATAGGTTGATAGTTATAATTTGAGATGGGGTAAGAGTCGGGCTTCTTTTGAGATATGTTCCCAAACATTAAATATGGATCATAAAATTACAAAAAAAAAAAAAAGAAAAAAAACAATAAAAAAACCACATACTATTATCAAATAACTATTACATAAGTAATACAAATTCCCAAGTTGTGGACCCACGGAATCAAATGCTTGTAGTGCCTGGGAAGTAACATGTATCCTCAAAAATCCAATGGGTCTGGAAATTTCTTTTATGTTGCTTCTCAGGGAAATTCCCAAAAGGTTTCTGATCAGAATAGTTGAGGCCGTGGTTCTGTACAGATCCCATGTCTGAAAAATCACAGGTGACTTTTTAGTGACTTTCTATTTGTTTTTTCGCTTTACCACATAAAAACAAAAATGTTTTCATTTGATTTGACCCGTTGAGGAGAAAGAAAGATGGTCAGGACCCTGTGAGGCCTCCTCCGGGCACTCAGCCCAGAGATTCTGTCTTGGGGAGTAGATCCCACGTTGCTCTCTCTGTTCGGTGCTGCTTGGAGCCAGGGACCAAGGAACAAATATTTACACTTTCACTGAAGTTAATATTACGGATTAGATACCAGTTGCCTGGACAAGCCACAGTATTTGAAAGATGGGCTCTGAATTCTCCAAGCCAAATTCTATCTCCTTCTCTATCAGTTTGGTGCATGTGTAAGGAAATGAACAGAAAATGAGGTCTGGGGCCAAAGTGAAAAAATGCCATGTAGATACAAATGTTGAGGTGATTAGAAGGGCCGATTCTCATTTAGTGGGATTTGCTTTCTTCCAACTGGACATGCACAGGAGCTGAGTTTTTTTGTTTTGTTTTGTTTTGTTTTGTTTTTTTTAAGTATTAACTTTTTTTTTTTTTTTTTTCCCTTCAAGTTTAGCCAGAGACCTCACGGAGGTCTAAACCCAAGCCAAGCTTGATCTGTTTTAATTCAACCACTGTTGATTTATGGCTTAGCAAAAAATGTCTGAGAATATTTTTTAAGCTAAAAAAAATTCTTTTTACCCCAACTTGACTCTCTCACATCTCAAATACAGCTGAGGGGATATTTCTCAGACTTTCAAAAGACAAAGCCATCTTTGGAATGGAAGGGAGCTCTGAAAGCTTCAAATCCCAGCGAGAAATCCTGTGAAAGTTTATATACATGTAAAAACAAAGACATTGGAAGGCTACATGACACGTTAAATATGTTCCTTTGCTTCTCCTTGAATAGAGACGAGACTACGTTAATCAACCTAAGGCAGAAGAGGAGGCGTGGGGTGGGCTGGGGGTTCTCCCAGGGTCTGCACAAGGAAAGACACAAAAGTTCTCTCTCTTCTTTTTCTTATACTCCTGTCTTCCTCTGTTTACCATTTGTCTTCTGGTCAAAAATAAACAAGCCTCTCATTGTCTGGATAAAAAACAATCCATGGTGAATCTTCTTCTGTCCCTGGCTCTGGAATGTACATTATTACACAGGACAAGCAGGAATTGGACTAATCATGAACCATGAGAAGAAAACCAACACCCACCCTCTGGGGCCTCCCACCTCTGACATTCAGTGGGTCTAACCCAGTTCACAATGCACAGTCCTCCCTTAACCTTCACACTAGGCTGTGGGATTCAACCATTTGCCAGCTGTGGGTTTCTAGTTTGTACTTTCTAGTTGTTATTGTTTGATTGTTTTTTTTTTTTTCTCTAGGAGCTCCCATCTCTTCCGTAGATTGTAAGCTCGGTCAGAGGAGAAACCAACCCCATAGTCCGTCTTATATTGGAGGCCATATCTGTGACCTACAGCTTTCTTCCTGATTGCTCCATATTAGTCCAACGACTTGACTCAAAACAGCATGCAGCAGGAACAAAGATAAAAGAGATGTCTTTCGTCCCGATGCTGAGGAAGAAGCAACCATATAATTCCTGGTAATTGCATTGTACTCTTCTTCCTGAGGGATCTTTGAGAAGCAGGGACTGGGCATTCTCTGCCATCACATATTTGTGCACTCTGTGTTTCTCCGCTAAGTGCATCTCTTCGTGAAAAAATTACTGGTTATACAGCAGCTCTGCTCATGAATGTTAATACACGTCCAGTACTTAGACTGTCTTGGCTCAGACCTAGAATTACTGATTTTACTTCTAATGCTTTAAATTCCTTCCATGGTTTTAGTTTTTCAATGTCAAGAACAGGCTCTCACTCAGCTCTCCTGTGACTACAGTTAACTCCTCAGAGACCAAGGCCACATCTGTGTTGTACATTAGCTTTCTTGCCCAGACACTGTCCTGGTTGCATATCAGATAAATGGATGAATGGGTGAGAAATAGACCTGACCATGAAAACAAATGAAATAATGGAACAGGATCATGTTTAAGTACAAAAAAATAGTCTGCTTCTTGTCATATATAGTTTTTGGCAAGACCAGTGTTTCCAAGCGAATTTATAAGAAGAACATCTTGACATTTATTGAGTATTCACATTATTTTGTGTTCTGTGCAAAGCACTTTTTAAGTATTATCTCATTTAGCCCTCACAACAGTTCTGGGAGAAGTTGCTATTTACAATTAGATTCTATTGCTGTTGAATTTGTACCACAATCTTCCATATGACCCATTTGGTTCTTACATGAGGTTACGATGTCTTTTTGTGATTATCTTGCACTACATAAAGACTTTGTAGTGTTCATTCTATGCCCCATCTGTTTGTTGTACTGATTGCTATAAGAAAGAGATTCTGGGTGGCTCCTGTGGCTCTAAGGAATAGGGTGCCAGAGGTGGTGGGTTCAAACCCAGCCCTGGCCAAAAAACTGCAAAGAAAAAAGAAAAGAAAGAAAGAAAGAAAGAAAGAAAGAAAGAAAGAAAGAAAGAAAGAAAGAAAGAAAGAAAGAAAGATTCCCAGAACCAATTGTTTAAAGGACAAAAACATTAGTTTCTTACTCATGTAAAAATCCAGGAAGCAGATCTCAGATTGGCTGATGGTTTACATGGTCATTTGAGGGCCTGGGTTCCTTCCTTTTTTTCTTCACCATCTCCTAGTGTGCCCTGATGGTAACACATCACACCAGAAGTGGCACATGTCATTTCTATTTACTCTGAAGAAAACTCACACGGCCATATCTAACTTTAGAGCAAACTGGGAAATGTGCCCACTGGGCAGCCACACGTCTAGCTATAGTGCTGTCACTATGGAAGAAGGAAAACTGGAGTCTAGTGAGTAGCTCACTCCGTCCATCACAGTCTTCAATAAATAGGTTGTAAACAAATAGAGTTGGGCCCTTGTCTTGTCCCTATCTGTCCCTATCGCAGGACTAAATACTTGCCATAGAAATAACAAATTCCTGGCTCATGTGCCGCCACTCCCTACTCTGGGGTTGGGGTGTGTAGGGTTTGTGATGGCAGACGTGGCAAATCAGCCATAGCACTCTTTCCTGCTCACCTTGGAAACACTCTCAGAATCTTTTGCAATACAGTGCCCCTGGAGGCCACTAGCAGTAAGTGGGAATTGGCATATGTCCTGATTGCAGGTATTCACATATGAAGTAAAGAGAAGAAAGAACCATAGTAGTTTCCCCTCTGTTTTCATGGAAACAGATATGTTGTCTGCCATAGTGATTTTAAAATGTGCCTTCGAAATCTTTGATATACTTTCCTTCAAAAGGTACAGTTTATCCCCCCTACTCCCAACTGTGGGTCGTTGGTGACTCACTTTTAACAAATAGAATATGGCAGAAGTAACGCTCTGTGGCTTCTGAGGTTGTCATAAAGTGATACAGCTTCTACCTGGCTCTCCCTCACTTTTGAAATGTTCATTCTGGAGAAGGCCAGCTACCATGTCATGAGGGCGCTCTAGTAGCCCCGTAGAGAAGTCTGTGAGTAGAGGAGCTGAGGCCGTCTGCCAACAACTAGCACCAATTTGCCAACCATGTGAGTGAGCTACCTTGGAACTGGCTCTTCCAGCCTGGTCAAGCCTTTGATGTAGCTCAGGCCACGATTTGACTGTATCTCTAAAGAAAGCCCAAGCCAGAAATGCCCAACTGAGCTGCTCCCAATTTCTGACCTATAGAAACCAGAAGAGATAAGAAATAGTTATTGTTTTGTGTTGTTTTGTTTTTGAGACAGAATCTTATTATGTCGCCCTTGGTAGAGGGTCATGGCATCACAGCTCACAGCAACCTCAAACTCTTGGCTTAAGTGATTCTCTTCCTTTAGCCTCCCAAGTAGCTGGAACTACAGGCACCTGCCACTATGCCTGCCTATTTTTTTTCTGTTGTTGCAGTTGTCTTTGTTTAGCTGGCCCGGCTGGTTGGAACCCTCCAGTCTGGGTGTATGTGGCCAGCGCCCTACCCACTGAGCTATGGGCACCGCCAATAGTTATTGTTTTAAGCTACTAAGTCTTCAGGTAATTTGTTATACAACAAATAATATAGGCAAATAAATAAATAAAATCATTGCCTTTTTAGAATGGGAACTTGGAGTATGTTAGGAGAGTTATGTGGGGAGCAGAGAGGCAAAAACTACACAATTATTTTTTGGTTGTTGGACTATTGTTTTAGTGATAGCAGCTCCTAGGGTGGATGAGACTGAGAATGAGCTCATTTGCATTAGACTACACACAGCTCATTTGATATTTAAGGAAGAATCAATAGATTGACAAGAAATAGAAACGAATGTCATTCTGTGGTTTTTCCAACCAGTAAGGTCACAAGAGCTGCAATAGCTCAAATTCCTCCTTTTGACTCCAAGACACTTCCCAGATCATGCCCATATCCCACATTCTCACATGGCCTTGTCCCAATTACCCCTTAACTGTTCCTGAGATATCTGATCCCATCAAATGCTGAGTGGAGATCCCAACCATTCATGTAATGCTGCTACAAAATGTTTTCCTCCTCCCAGTTTTGTATGGTTTTGTTTTCCAATCGAATCATCCTTTATACTGCAATGGAGTGAGTGGTGATCAACCCGGTTTCCCCCAAACTCAGTGCCCTCTCTTGTATCTCTATTGGGGTTCTTAACCTGGCCCTGTCATGTGTGATCATGAATTTGTTAGTGCTCTTTGGAGATAAGCAATAGAAAGACTTGAACTTTTAAAGCAATGATAGATAATTTATTACTGAGATTCAGGGCCTTCTTACTAAATTAAGAGCAGGAATGAGCAAGGTGTTTAGAGTTGGGAAGTGGGAATCCTTCACAAACCTCCTTCCTTCCTGGTCTCCATCTCGGCTTCTCTCTGGACTTCGCTGTCAGGATCACTGCACAACACATCTCTCTGATGTTTGGTCTATGGGACAGACGCAAAGAGTTACCCACAGTTCCAAAATGCACATACAACAGTTCTAGACAACCTGAGACTCTAACTCCCTCTCCATCCCAATTCCAAGTTCCTAGGACAAAGACTCTGATGGCTTTTGGGAGCTCATCATAGCTCATAGTACATGAGATGCAGTTAGAAGAGTCGATGTAAAAGGAGGTACTTCAACACATGCCCACTACAGTGAGTGCATGCTAGTGTCTGAGTTTTCATTTTCTCATTTTTAAGAAGAAAATAAGAATATATTTAAGAACAAATAATCTATGAATACATACACACTTAGCATATACCTGCCATAGAACAAGTACTTGATAAACATTAGGTATTATCAAACTTTGCACAATGAGCTACAAAGAAATTAGGCAGCAACTGAGTTCTTAGTCTCCATAGTTGGAAGCCAATTGATAATTTTTAAGACTGAAAAAATTGGCTAGACGCAGTGGCTCACACTGGTAATCCCAGGCCAGGAGTTTGAGTTGTAGTGAACTATGATGATGCCCTGGCACTCTAGCCTGGGCAGCAGAGTAAAACCCTGCCTCAAATAAATAAATAGAACAAAAACCCCACCTGAGATCATCAAGAAAGGGTACTATAAACTATTACTTACCCAAAATAGAATAAAATATAAGAAATAGCTAAAAAAGACAGTAGTTACTTCTGGGAATTGGGAGTAGGAGGAGATGGGGCTATTTTTTCAATTATAAACTTAGTAGTACTCTTTGACTTTTAAATCCATTTATTCAATGTGATACTAATTTTGCGTCACTGTATTTATAGATATACACACATTATACATATAGGAATGATGGTGCCCATCCAATACATATTTTATATGCATTGTATACCTATATCTATGCACCTTAAAAAATATAGGAGGAAATACACTACAGGCAACTCTGGTTTCTCTTGGAAGGTTATCTAGGACTTGCTATGTTGCTGACTCTGTGCTCCATGCTCTACTTACATCAGTGCTTAGCAGACTTTAGTGACTACTAGAATTACCCAGAGGGCTTTTTAGGGCATAGATCACAGGGCCCGCCCTCAGTGGGCTTGGCCTGAAGACTGACAATTTGCATTCCTAACGACTTCCTAGGTGCTACTGCTAATGATCTAGGGACCACAGTTTGAGAACCACTGACTTACATTAGCTCAGTTGTTTGGAGGGGGAAACCGAGGCTCAGAGGGGTCACACACTGTCAGAACTATGATTTGAACCAAAGTTCTAACATGGTTTCCATGAGGGTTCTTCCCAGCTTCAACTTCCTGTGTTTCTCACTTGCAAACAACAAAACCCAAACATCTGAGGCCAAATCAAAGTTCTCCAGAAAATCCCCAGAAAATCCTGAGCATGCGCAGCTTTTGCCAGTGCTGGGTGAGTCCAGTGCTGAACCTGAGGACAGGAGTTAGAGGGAGGATGACTGGCAGAGCCCCTTGCTCGTGCAGGGTGAGCAGAGGGTTTGCAGCCTCATTAAGGCACCTCCCGCAATCGACTTGAACTTTTCTTTCCCTTCTCCTACAGTTTATTTGGCATTCTTTGGGTATCTTAATCCAGAGTCATTTGGGGGGCACAAAAAAAAAAAAAAAAAACTGGAAATGAGCTTTCTTCAATGTTGACTTTTCTTTCAAATTCATGACAATGTGATGTCCCCAAGAATGGTTACTTTCTTCCCTTTCTCCCTAGTGTGAATTCCCAAGTAAGTAGCAAATGATTTCAAATGCATGCCGATTGCAGTGGACAGCTGCCAGGAGAAAAGTGAAAATAAACTGGTGACAGGAAGTGTCACAGTTCACAGAAAGGGCAGCGCGGATATAGTGGAGTTAGCCCATGACACTTCTGGGTCTACATGCTGAAAGACTTACCCGCAGCTACAAATCTCCTAGTAATTCATTAAGTAAGGGGAAATGCTCCCAGAAACATTTCTCTGCTTTCCTAACACCCTTTGTCTTTCAATTTCCAAACTCCGGGTTCATGTTTATGTCAAGCAAGCCTGGGTGAGTCTCTCTAAACAACTCCTTCGTTCGTGATGGAATACACCACAGCCGACTAATGCTTTGACTCTAAGTGCTTTAACAGGCTGAGGTTTCCAAGCTTTAGGGTCACAAGATGGATATATGATGAGTGTGAACTAGAAAATAGCATCCAAAATAGCATGAAGGATGGTGGAAACAAAAGCGACTCCTGTGGAACTTTGCCCAGTAAAAGGATTACGAGGCTGGAAGGAAAGTTTCAAGGGCAGAAATTATGTTAAAAGTTAGTCATAAGATAAAGTAAGATGACAGAACCCAGGTCAAACATAGCAGCCATACCAATAAATGTAAATGGACTTAATTTACCTATTTTTAAAAAGATTTCCACATTGGCTAACACAGCAAAATTTAACACATTGCTCTACACAGAGACACACTTAAAACAAAGAGGTCCTGAAAGTTCAAAACAAAAGGATAGACAAAGATATTAAAGCAAATTCTAATTAAAATTTAATTCAGACCAAAAAGCATTAAAGGAGACAGAAGGAGACTTTAAAATGCTAATGGCAGCAACTCACGATGAAGGTGTATCACTTATTAACATTTATGCACCTATCAATTGGAGTTATGGTGGGAAGAGAAGTCCAAATAATAGGTAATTTTAATCCCTCTCTCTTGGTAAGGATGTAGGAAATCCTACACATAGCCAATGAGGTAGGTTATACAGATACATGTTAACAGTAAACACCTTCTCAAGTGACTACACTTTGGGCCATAAAGAAAAACTCAGTAAATTTCAAAGAATGAAAAGAACACACTCTTATCACAATATAATAAAAATAATAATTAGTAACAAAATAAAGAAACTCCAAAGACTATCTGAAAATTTAAAAAAAATTAATTTTTAAAAAATTTTAAAAATTAATTAAAATTTAAAATTTTAATTTAAAAAATGTGAATAAGCAAGTACTAGTAGGAAATAGAAGCATAAGACAAAGTGACAGAATTTCTTGAAAAGAATGTAATAGAAACACAAATAAGTCTGTGCTGTTAAGCTCCAGCAAATAGAGCAAAAAGTTTAGGTTTAACGCTAAACCCATGATGAGGGTTTAGCGTTAAATAACCTATAGCAATAAAAATGAGGACAAAATGAATCAACCCCCCATTTGAAAAGCAAGAACAACAAAGTAAGCTAAAAGAATCTAGAAGGAAGGAATTAATAAAGATGAAAGCAGAAATTAATGAATTAGAAAGTAGGACTAATAAATGAACCTAAGGCTGAAACAATCAACAAAGTACACAAACCTCCAGCTAAGCTAGTCCCGGTAATAAATGGGAGAAAGCCTAGACACACAGCCTTAGAAAGATGCGCCCTGGGTGGGTGGGCATAACCGTCATATCAGAGGAGATCTAAACTAAAAACATAGAAGACTATTTTTCTCAACTGTATGCAAAAGTATTTGAAAACTTAGATGTAACAGATAAATTCCTAGAATAATACAACCTACCTAAATTGGTCTTAGTAGAGACACACAGTCTTACTAGACCAATTATCACAGAAGAAGGAGAGGAAGTCAGCAAAGAGCTTCCACACAAACAGCACCAGGTCCAAGTGGTTTCACAGGGAAATTGTACCAAACCTTTGAAAATCAAATAATCCCCATGGTACTTAAGAACAAAGAAAAAAGGAAAAACTTCAGACAATTTGAACGTTAATTAGAATAATGACTGCAATGGATTAAAACATGTAAGGTTTATTTATATCGGTGAGTTAACAATACAGATTCCACCTGGTAACAATCCCCAAACAAAAACAAAGCAACAGCAGAACTTACTCATCACCTTCAGATGATACCAAGGATCTTTATTTTGAAACTGGCCATAGAGAATCAAGCATTCATCCTGCTTTTCCTGCCTGAACTATATCCCATGATGAGGGTTAAGTTATTTTTTATTTTTTTTATTTGTTTATTTTTGTTGCAGTTTTTGGCCGGGGTGGGGTTTGAACCTGCCACCTCCGGCATATAGGGCTGGTGCCCTACTCCTTGAGCCATAGGTGCCGCCCTCCCCCCTTTTTTTGTTTTTGTTGTTGCAGTTTTGGCCGGGGCCGTGTTCGAACCTGCCACCCTCTGTATATGGGGCCGGCGCCCTACTCAACTGAGCCAAGGTAGCGCCCTAAGTTTTATTTAATAGAAATATTCCAGCTAACAATAGAAAGTACTGATAAATTTAGAATATCACCCTTTTGTAATCCCTAACAAAACTCGTGGGCTGTGATCTGGGTCATGATCAGCAAAGGCTGCTTACTCTCACACAGAGAATTAAGAGACGATATTGTGTGTCTGCCAATGGAAGTACACTATACCGTCTATAATGTATACTTTTTTTTAAATTGAGACAGAGTCTCACTTTGTTGCCCTTAGTTCACAGCAACCTCAAACTCTTGGGCTCAAGCTATTCTCTTGCCTCAACCTCCCTAGTAGCTGGAACTACAGGCACCCGCCACAACGCCCGGCTATTCTTTTTTGTTTGTTTGTTTTGTTTAGCAGGCCTGAGCCGGGTTCAAATCCACCAGCCCCGGAGCATGTGGCTGGTGCCCTAACCACTGAGGTATGAATGCCCAGCCTATAATGTATTCTTGACACAAAATCAAACCTGGATCTAAGCCTCTAGAACTACTAATTTATAAGAGACATGCAGTCCAGAGGAACATGTTGACTAATACCATAAGGATGCAAGCAGCAGAATCATGTTTTAGAAACTCTGTGAGATAAGGATTCAACTTCCTCAGGGGTGAGCATGTAGATGGAGAAAGAATCCATTGATTGAAATAAATTAAAGAAACATTAATCAATTCAACATCTGGATGCAATTTGGATCCTGACTCAAACAAGGATCCTAAGGCTGAAACAATCAACAAAATAAGAAATTTTAGAGAGAATCAACAACCTAAGAAATTTTAGGGAGAAATTTTAACGCTGATAATATAATACTAAACACTTTTTGTTAATTTTTAAAGGTGTGACATTGGAATTATGACTTAGGAAAAGAGAATATATATATATTTCAGAGATACATACTGAATTATTTAGAGATGAAATTATATGATGCCTGAGATTTGCTCCAGAAGATTGAAGACGGGAGTGGGAAAAAAGCAGATGGGGTCATAAATAAAATAAGATTGGGCAGGAGTTAGTGTTTAAGGAATCTAAGTGATGGGGACATGAAGGTTTCGTGTACCATCGTTTCTTACTTTCATATACATCTGA
This sequence comes from Loris lydekkerianus, assembly GCA_963574355.1. Classification (NCBI taxonomy): domain Eukaryota; kingdom Metazoa; phylum Chordata; class Mammalia; order Primates; family Lorisidae; genus Loris; species Loris lydekkerianus. The sequence goes on from CAUYPK010013902.1 coordinate 97,241, forward strand.
AATTTCTCGAAGTAGATAGTTTTTTTTTAATTACTAATTAGGGCTTGGTGCCCATAGCACAGTGGTTATGGTGCCCACCACATGCACCAAACATGGTGGGTTCAAGCTCGTCTCGGGTCAGCTAAACCACAATGACAACTGGAACAAGAGAATAGCCGGGCGTTGTGGCAGGTGCCTGTAGTCCCAGATACTTGGGAGGCTGAGGCAAGAGAATCGCTTAAGCTCAAGAGTTTGAGGTTGCTGTGAGCTGTGATGCCAAAGCACTCTACTGAGGTAACATAGTGAGACTCTGTCTCAAAAAAAAAAATTAATAATTAGCTGCCATTGTGTTCTTTTTATACATATCTGGAGTTGACCCATCTGTTGCTAACTCTTGCTGTGGATCAGCTGTGTAGCCTTGGGGAAGTTGTATGACCTCCCTGAGCTTGGTTTCCCATCTCTGAAAAAGAGATTATTCTCTCTACCTCATAGGGTGATTGAGAAGAAGAAAGGCCACTTGTAAAAAACGTGGGGTACAATAGTAAAGATAAATGATAAGTCTTACTATTTTCCTCCTCCTAGAAGAGTCCCTAAGTCTGGAAGTGTTCAGAAAAGTGCCACTTACCAAGGGAAGCTCCACTGGGCCTTCCTGGGGCTTGCTGGTGACTGTCTACAGGGAGGACTCCGCAGCAGCACAGATGTAGAATTAAGAGGGACCCAGAATCTTGAACTGGAAGGGAACCTAACAACTGCGTGAACCCCCCATTTATTAAATCCCTGCTATTCTAGATGCTTTGTAAACAGTCCTGCATTCAGCCTGGGCTCAGCCTAGCAAGGTTGATGCTAATTAACAGCAGGCCAAGGGCTGGTTAAGTGAGTAAAAGTACTAGGATTCACTCTTTCCCTTTAATTACTTCACTCTTAATGTCTTCAGAGCTAGTTTCATCTGTTGGTTTGCTTTTTATCCCTTTACCATTCTATTCAATATAAAAATACCCCAGTCACCAAATATATTTTTTTCAATTATAAAACCAATACATGCTCAAAGTAACAAATAAAAGAAAACCCCCAGGGGAAGCAGAAAAGAAAGACTATCCACTCACAAATCCACTACTCGGCGTTCAGAGACAACCACGATTAGCATTCCCTTCTACTCCTTGTTTTTTCTTTGTTGGCTTTTCTTATATCATTGAAATCAGGCAAGAGTAAATACACTAAAAAAACCTAAAATCATTAAAATAATAAAATAAAATGACCTCAGATTCTAAGGACCTCAGAGAAGAGAGTCAGTGTATTGAGGTTAGTCTATCTCAGTGGTTCTTACCAGTGTGTGATTTTGCTACCCAGGGACATTTGTCAATGTCTGGAGACATCTTTGGTTGTCATAACTTGGGGTGGGGTGTGCTGTTGGCATGTAGTAGTAGAGGCCACGGATACTGCTGAACATCCTACAGTGCACAAGACAGCCCTCCTCCCCAGCAAAGAATTATCTGGCCCAAATGTCAAAAGTGCCAAGATTGAGAAACCCTGGCCTATCTGATGCTCTCAAATACCGTGACTTTGTCACTGGTGAGCACCTGCATGCTGCTCATTTTCATGGCAACAAACCAAAATACAGAGGATTCAGCCTGATTAAGTTGTGAGGGAAGGCCTGTAGCTCTGGCAGCATCCTGAGCGGGGATGGGGGGGGGGGGTCCTATGTCCTGCTTTGGGGTAGGACCTTGGCACATCCCTTGGCTCATCAGAGGTGCTTTTCCAACCAGCCAGCATCTCCACTACATTGTCAGAGCTCAGTACCGGGGGGAAGCCCGGGGACTTGGCAGGGAAGCTAGGGGCGCCGCTCCCATGACCATGACAGTCTGGGTGTGATTGTCAGAGGTCAGAGACACAGCAAAACTCAAGAAAGAGAGTATAGATACCTCCACCAGAAGAGGGGTCCTGAGGACTACCGGACACCATGGGAACTGAGCAGATCCCAACAAAGAGAGGGTTCTTGTGTGAAGCTGAAGCTCAGTGTCACCGGGAAACCTCCAGAACATCATGGGAACACACCTTGGAATTGTGCTGTGATCCAACCATCTCTCCCATTGGTTGAGGGTTGCCTCTAGTACTAGGTTGAATAATGTCCCTCCAAGATCCATGTTCTTTTCAGAACTTCAATCTATGACTTCACTTGGAAATAAAGTTGGTGCAGATGTAATTGGTTAAGATGAGGTCAGATTGGAGTAGAGTGGCCCCTTAATCTTATAAGACTGGTGTCTGTATAAGGAGAGGAGAGGAGATGCAAAGACAAGAGACACGGAGAAGGAGGGCAGTGTGTGAAGACGGTGGGAGGAGTGGAGATGGGGAGGATTTAGCCACAGACCAAGGAATGACAAGGACTTCCAGCAACCACCAAAAGGTCGAAGAGACAAGGCAGGGTCCTCCATAGAGCCTTCAGACAGAGCAAGGCCCTGCCAATGCCTTGATCTCAGACTTCTAGTGTTTAGAACTGTGAGAAAAGACATCTCTGTTGTTTTAAGCCATCTAGTTTATGGAACTGTGTTAGAGTAGCTGTGAAAAACTCATACTTACCTGAGGGTAAGTCCCCTTGTCCCCTAGCACCCAGGAAAGCCTCGGGCAGAGAAGCAGAGATGCAGGTATTTGAGGTGGGTGCTGCTGTGGGCTCAGAGGTGGACCTGAAGGATGCGGAGCAGTATGTCAGCAGTGTCTGGCACCCTAAGCATTCTCGTCCATTAAGAGGCATTTTGTCATGGCTCAGTGCATGAGTGCAGAAGTCAGGTCCAAATCTCTGCTCTGTCACTTATAAGTTTCATGACCTTGGGCAAGTTACATGACCTCTCTGAGACTCAGTTTCCTTATTTGTAAAATGGGCAAGAAATAATTCATCACAGAAATGTTGTGAGTAGAAATGAGCTTGCTTTGATAAAGCACCTGGCATAGTGCCAGTCACACAGCACCATTCCATAAGCATTGCCTGTTCTTATTAGGGTCATTAATAGAAAGAGTGTAGGCTTTGGAGTCAAACAGACTTGAGCTTAAACTTCAGCTTTGGAGGAGAATGGCCTTAGGCAAGTTACTTATTTGAGTTTCAATTTTTCCATGATAATGATAACACAGCATGAGAAGCCCTTGCTAGTCCTAACTTTCCCCACAGTTGTAGGAAACATAAAAGACATTCTGGTGGTACATTGGGATGCTCCTTCTCATGCAGACCTGTGAGGTTCCAGGTGGTATATCTGCAATCCAGAAGCTCTCCCTGTATCCCTGGTAGAGGGCAGAGCCTGAAGAGCATTCTTCCTCCTCTTGCCAGGCCTTGTTTGCTGGTGCTAATTCTTCACCCACTGTGCCCTGCAGCTTTGTCCCTACCACATTGCCACCATTACTCTGCATCTGACTTGTGCTAATAAAGTCCAAAGCCCCAAAGCGACACGTACAGTCTGGGCTGTGGCCCAGCCGGCTGCCCAGCAGGCATTCCTTTGAATAAGGAAAGGAAGCTCAGGCACCTGTTCATGCCTTTTGCATTTGAGCTGGAAACATGGCCTCTGCCTGCAGAAACCTTGGCAGCAGCTCTGTGGAAAGGGGATGGAGACCCTTCCATGCGTCAGGTAGGTTGGCCGCTTCTCTGGCTTCACCCTAGCACGTAGACAGCAAGGTGGTGGGCAGGTCCTGCCTGGGTTGACATATCAGTGACATCTTGCCACATCTCCCATCTCATGCTCCACAAGAGATAGTCAGATGCTCTGGGGCAGGGTTATGAGCAGAGGGGAGGAGGGCTACACTGCTGGGGCCCCCACACTGTCCCATACAACAATCCCTGCTTATCCATGCCACATGCTACAGCACAGCCCCCCAAATGTGGCTGAAACTGTATATTTATTTAATTTAATTTAAAACCCAATGCTGGATAGGAGGGATGAGTTCTGGAGTTCTGCAGCACTGTAGGGTGAATACAGTTAACTATAATTTATTGTGTACTTGCAAAAAGAGAATTTTGAATGTTCCCAAGACAAAGAAATGATGTATGTTTCAGGTGATGGATATGCTAAACACTGTAATCATTATACATTGTATACACCTATCAAAATATTACTTTGTATCCCATAAATATGTACGATTACTTCATGTCAACTAAAAACGAAAGAGGGGAAAATCTGATGCTTGATTCAGTTAATGGAAAAATTTAAAAATACGTTTGGAACAACTTAGGTATCTGGCTTATACCTTTTACTTTTACAACTGCATATTTTATGAAATCTAAAAACAGATCAAGTATTTCCACAGAAATTTAGTATCTGAATTGGGATATGCTGGAAGTATAACATATATACCAGATTTTGAAGACCTTGTCGGTAAAGAAGAATATAAAATATCTCATTATAATTTTTTAAACATTGGTTACTGGTTGAGATGCTGACATTTTGGAAATATTGGTTTAAATGAAATTCATTATTAAAATTACTTTGATCTACATCTTTTTACTTTTTAAAAACATGGCAACTAGAAAATTTAAAGTTATATATATGGCTCCCATTAGATTTCTGTTGGAAGTCTTGCTCTACCTTGGTAGCAGTGTAAGATTTCGAGCTGGAAGGGGCCTCAGGCACTGCCTGGAGCATCCCTCCTTTTAGAGGTGAGGAATCTGACACACAGGGCTTTAAATGGCCTTCCCAAGAGTGGGAACTCAGACCTCTTCTCCTGGCCAAGGCTGCACAGAAACTGGGACAAGTAAGCCAAGTTGCACAAAATGAAGTTATGGATTGCAAGTACAGTTCATAGTATAATAATAATAAGACAGCAATATCCCTACGGTGTTTTGAACCTGAGATGGTATTTGCTATTATTTTTGCCTTTCTCTAGGGAACATAACAGAACCAGGAAGTGTCCCTTGAGACAACTCTGGGCGTTCTGACCCAGCATGCCTCTGACACCTCCAGAGGTTTCCAAGGCCTTAGTATAAAACCAGGTGGCTTCACTTGGCATTCGGCATCTCTGTATCCTCTACATCCTCAATCAACCTTTCTCATTCTTCTCCCCATTCTGCCCCTCCCATTCCCTTTGTGTGACTATAGTCCCCCCCCCCCACTTACCCTTGTCCCAACCACAGGCCTCCACTGCCCTCCCTCCCTCTGGGGTACAGGTCACCGAAGATGACAGAGCAGCACCGGCTGCATGGTGGGTGCTCTGTGAAGGGTGGTTTCTCTCATTTCTGCTCAGATTGCCCGCTGCTGGTTTTTAATGCCCACCTCCTCCACACAACATCACCCATGCAGTACTCTAGCCCTAAATATTAAAGTGGGTTCTAACAGATTAATCAAGAAATTTGTGGAAGGAGGGAAGCAAGATGGTGCAATAGAAAGCTCCAGCAATTGTCCATCTGCATGAACACCAAACTCAACAACTCTCCACACAAGCAAGGACCTTCAGAACCAAATATCAGATGAGTAATCTTACTACTTGGCCTCAAGATTATATCAAAGTAAGAGGCACTGGAGAGAGCAGAAAAAACAGTCATGTCCCACAGACGGAATGGAGAGAGAATCTGTGTGTCAGGAAGGGACAGTGAAATGACTGTGGGGATTTGCACTGAAGCTCAGAGCTTCCTTGGCACAGGGGAACAGAGCACAGGGAAGAATTCTGCCAGTACCTAAGCAGGGAGCATTTAGACCAGCCAGACCAGAGAGAAATCCTTTGCTCTAAAACTAGCCTCCCACCAGCTGACAAGAAGCAGCCTGGGGCCTGGACTAAACTTAAAAGGCAGTCAGGTCACAAGGACTTCAGTCCTTGGGCAATTCCTGCAGCTGTGTTGGCTCAGAGCCAGTGGACTTAGGGTGCACATAATCCAGTGAGACACCAGCAGTGGTCAAGCCAGTGCCTGTGTAACTCCTCCACTAACTCCAGGGAGCATGGCCCAGGGAGAGTTTTCTTCCACTTGGGGAAGAGAAAAGGAAGAATTCAGAGGACTTCATTTTGCAATTTGGGTATCAGCTAAGCCATAGTAAAATAAAGCATCGGGCAGACTTCTAAAGCTCCTGAGTCTAGGCTTCAGTTCCTGGAAGGTATTTCTGGATCTAACCTAGGCCTGAAGGAAAGAATCTAGCCTTGGTGGGATTCACCACCTACTGACTGGAGAGCCCTTGGGTTTTGAATAGATATCAGTAGCCGGGCAACAGTCACTATTAGCTTTGGGTAAGACTGGGCTGACTTCAGGTGTGACCTTGTGCTGCTGGCCATAGGGAATGCACATGTCACTCCTCCTCCAACTCCAGAAGCTCAGCACAGTGAGAGAAGAGAGTGAGAGACTTTGCCTGTGAATCCAGGGAATGCTCCCATTTCTTATCCAAGTCCACCAAGGCAGGGCAACCAGGAGTCTGGAAGAGCCATGACATTACTGGGCTGGGGGCACCCCTAGTGCCAATATGGTGGCAGTGACTAAGGACTTAGATCACAATACTCAATTCCCATTGAATACCTGGAAAGCCTTCTCAAGAAGAATGGATTCAAATGAACCCAAACTGTGAAGATTAAAATAAACACCTAACTCTTCAATGCCTAGACATCAACAAATATTCATAATCATCAAGAACACCCAGGAAAACATGACCTCACTAAACAAATTAAATATGAAACCAGTGACCAATCCTGGAGCAATGGAGATAGATGATCTTTCAAACAAAGAATTCAAAATAGTTATCCTGACAAAGCTCAATGAACTTGAAAACAACACAGAAGGTTAGGTGGCACCTGTGGCTCAACAGAGTAGGGCGCTGGCCCCATATGCCAGAGGTGTAGGGTTCAAACCCAGCCCTGGCCAAAAACTGCAAAACAAACAAACAAAACAGAGGGAATTCATATACTTATCAGAGAAATTTAAAGAAGAGATTGAAATAATAAAAAAAAAATCAAGCAGAAATACTGGACAAACTGAGAAATACATCAGAGTTTCTCAACAGTATGATAGACCAAGCAGAAGAAAAAATTAGTGAGCTTGAAGACAGGCTATTTGACAATACATAGTCAGAAGAGAAAAAAAAGAATTAAGCACGCCTACAAGATCTAGAGAATACCCTCAAAGGGACAAATATAAGAGTTACTGGCCTTTAAAAAAAGGTAGAAAAAGAGATTGGAATAGAAAACGTATTCAGAAAACTTTCAAAATAGAGAAAAATATCAATATTCAAGTACAACAAGGTTGTAGAACACCAAACAGATTTAACCTAAACAAGACAGCCTCAAGGCATTTATGATCTTATATCACATCAACCTAAAGACTCCACAAAAGAAACTATTAGAGTTGGTAAACAAATTCAGTAAAGTGCAAGATACAAAATCAATATACAAAAATCAGTAGCATTTCTATTTTCCAATATCAAACAATCTGAAAAAGAAAGCACTCCTATTTGTAATAGCTACAAATAAAATAAAATACCTAGGAATGAACAATGAAAGAAGTCAAAGATTCCTACAGTGAAAATTACAGTATAAAACATAGATGAAAGAAACCGAAGAGGACACACAAAAAATGAAAAGATATTTTATGCTTATGGATTGGAAAAATCAATATTGTTAACATGTCTATACTACCCAAAACAATCTACAGATTCAATGCAATCTCCATCAAAATACCAATGATATTCTTCATTAGAAATAGAAAACATAATGGAAAATTTATATGAGCCACAAAAGACCCAGAATAGCCAAAGCTATCCTAAGCAAAAAGACCAAAACTGGAGGAATCACCTTACCTGACTTCAAATTATACTATAGAACTATAGTAACTCATGCAGCATGGTACTGGCATCAAAAACAGATACATAGACAAATGGAACAGAACAGTTAACCCAGAAATAAATCCACACATCTCTAGTGAACTTACCTTTAACAAAATTGTCAAGAATATACAGTGGGGAAAAGACAATCTTTTCAATAAATGGCGTTGGGATAACTGGATATCTAAATGCAGAAGAATGAAGCTAGACCCTTATCTTTCACCACATAAAAAAATCAAATCAAAATGAATTACAGAGTTAAATCCAAAACCTGAAACTAAAAGAAAACATTAAGGAAACACTTCAGGACATGAATCTGGGCAAGAATTTCATGAGTAATACCCCCAAATCACAGGCAACCAAAATAAAATTAGACAAATGGGATCACATCAAGCTAAAAGGCTTGTGCACAATCAAGTAAACTATCAATAAAGGGAAGACACAACCCATGGAATGGGAGAAAACATTTGAAAGCTACCCATTTAACAAGGCCCTAATAACAAGAAATATAAGGAACTCCAAAAACTCAATAGGAAGAAATTGAATGATCCAATTAAAAATGGGCAGAGAATCTGAATAGATATTTCTCAAAAGAAGTCACACAAATGGCCAACAGATATATGAAAAAATGCTCAATGTCATTAGTCATGGGAGAAATACAAATCAAAACTACATGAAACATCTCACCTCACTTAAAATGGCTTCCATCAAAACGACAGGCAATGATGAATGCCGGTGAGGATGTGGAGAAAGGGGAAAACTGATACACTGTTGGTGGTAATGTAAATTGGTGAAACTGCTATGGAGAACAGTACGGAAGATCTTTTAAAAACTGAAAATAGAACAACCATGTGACCAAGCAATCTCATTGTTAGACACATATCCAAAAAAAGTGAAGTCATTGTATCGAAAAAATACTACACTCCTTTGTTTATTGCAGTACTATTCACAATAGCCAAGATCTGATATTAACCTAAGAGTCCATCAACAGATGAATGGATAAAGAAATTGTGGTAGGTATACAATGGAATATTATATGCCACAAAAAATGAAAAGGCCATTTGCAACAACGTGGGTGGAAATGGAAAATATTATGTTAAATGAAATAAGCCAAACACAGCAAGACAAATCTCATATGTTCTCACTCATTGTGGGAGTTAATACTAATAACAATTGATCTCATGGAAATAGAGAGTAGAATGATGGTTATCAGAGGCTGGGAAGGGTCGTGGGGAGTAGGGGATAAAGTGGGATGGTTAATGGGTACAAAAATGTAGTTAGAATGAACAATATTTGATAACACAACAAAGTGATTATGGTCAATAATTAGTTAAGGTATACTTTAAAATAACTAAAAGAGTGGAGTTGGAATATTTAGAACACAAAGAAATGTTAAATGCTTTTGGTGATGGATACCCCGATGACCCTGATTTGATTAATTCATGTTGTATGTCTGTATCAAAGCATCGCACATGTCCTATAAAGATATACAACTCTAATGTACCAATAACAATAATGATGATGATGATGATGATGATAAAAGACTGCCAGGGCCAGGTATGGTGGCTCACGCCTATAATCCTAGCACTTGGGAGGCCAAGGTGGGTGGATTGCCTGAGCAATGGGTTCGAGACCAGCCTGAGCCAGAGCAAGACATCATCTGGAAAAATAGCTGGGCATGTGGCAGGCACCTGTAGTCCCAGCTACTTGGGAGGCTGAGGCAAGAGAATCACTTGAGCCCAAAAGTTTGAGTTTGCTGTGAGCTATGATGCCACAGCACTCTACCAAGGGTGACAAAGTGAGGCTCTATCTCAAAAAAAAAGACTGTCATGGAATAGTGTATAAGATAATTGGTCCAGATTCTTCGAAGAGATATCAATGGCAGGATAGACCACATAGATAAAGGTTGGAAAGACTGCTCTAGATGTACAGAGACACTCTAGACTGTTCTAGACTAGATTGATAACCAAATGCAATATGTAATCCTTTATTAGTTTTAAAAAATAGGTATAAAGAATGTTATTGGGACAATTAGAGAAATTTGACTATGGCCTGTGTGATCCGTGATCTGGTGTAAGAAAATACCACAGACCGGGTGTTCTGTTAAACGACAACTTTCTTTTCTCACAGTTCTGGAGGCTAGACTTCCAAGATCAAGGTGTCAGCATTTGCTTTCTTCTGGGGCCTCTCCTCTTTCATCCTCATCAGGTCTTTCTTAGGGGCCTATACATGTGTGTGTCTTAATTTCCTCTTTTTATAGGACACCAGTCAGATTGGGTTAGGCCCTACCCATACGTCCTTATTTTACCTTAATACCTCTTTTTAAAAGAATTTTGTTTAAATTTCAGATCAATATGAGGGTACAGATGATTTCCATTGTGTTTGTTAGGTAAAGTCCAGGTTGTAGCTACGCTGCTCACCCAGGAGGTGTGCCATATACCCCACATTGTGCTGTTAGGTGAGAGCACACCAACCAACCCCCCCCCCCCCGTTGGCCCTTCCCTCCTCCCCTCTTCCCCCCTACTTGACTTTAATCCTGTTTTTCTCTTGTGTGGGTGTGTATTTGTTTGTCTATTGGTTTCATATTAGTATTGAGTACATTGGATACTTGCTTTTCCCTTAATACCTCCTTAAAAGCCCTATCTCCAACTACAGTGACAATCTGATGTACTGGGGGTTAAAACTTCAACACATAGATATGTATATGTTTCAACATATACATATGCATACCAGTCTATGTATTGATGCAATTGGTAGATTTATCTTAAACTTATCACATAAGACATTATGGTTGTATAGAAAGTCCTTGTTCTTAGCATATATAGTAGAACCTCTGTAAATTGACCACTCAAGAGATTATAACAAACTAGTCAACATACAGAGCTGGTCAACATAAAGAACTGGGCCTACTGTACTGATATGTACATGTGGTACGCATCCAGTCTATGAAAATTAGGTCAATTTAAGGAGGAGGTTAATGTAAGGAGGTGGTCAACTATAAAGGGTCTACTGTGTATGCCAAAATGTTTAAGGATGAAGAGTTACGATATCTGCAACTTTCTCTTAAATGATGCAGCTAAAAAACATGCAGAGAGGGAGAGAACAAATAAGATAAAACATTAACAACTGGAGAATCTAGGTAATGGGTATAAGATGTTCCTTGTTAAAAAAAAAAAAAAGGGCACACTTCCTTTGGGCCCCCTCCCACCTTCGGTAGAGGGAGCTCTGCTTTTTCTACTCTACATAAAGCTACTGCTCTACTGTTTTTAAAAAAAAGGAAAAGAAAAGAAAAAGAAAGATATTCTTGTAACTTTCTTGCAACTTTCTGTAGGTTTGAAATCTTCAAAATAAAAATTAAAAAGAAGGAACACTATCTCATCCTCGTCCTATGATCCCCCAAATATGATGCCCCCCTTTTCTGTCTTGGCATTTATCTCCTTTTATTTTGTATTGGGATTTTATTTGACCACTGTCTATCTGTCTAAGCTCCACAAGGACAGGCTGGCACAGGGCCCTGCACTCAGTAAAACGGAACTGGATCAGTGAATGAATAAAGAACATCTCTATGGGTTGAACTTTTGCACCATCCAAAACTCATGTTGAAATGCAATGTGGCAGAATGGAGAGGTGAGGCCTTTAAGAAGGGATTGGGGCAGGAGGGCTCTGCCCAAGGATTCATGTACTAATGGGTTCATAGATTAATGAGTTATCACGGGAGTGGGACTGATCGCTTTGCAAGAAGAGAGACCTGGGCTGTCGCAGTGCACCCTGCTCAGTACCCCCACCCCGTGTGAGACTCTATACCACCCCAGGACTCTGCACAGTCACCACCAAGAAGGCTCTCACCAGATGAAGCCCAGCCCTTGGACTTCTCAGCTTCCGTAATTGTAAGAAATACATTTCTTTTCTTTATAAATTACTTAGTTTCTGGTATTTCACTATAAGCAACAGAAAATGCACCAAGACACTTAAGCTACTCCGGAGCTGAGGCGGGAGGATAGCTTGAGCCCAGGAGTTCAGGGCTGCAGGGCGACAGGGAGAGCCCCTCTCTAAAACACCAAAACAGTTTTAAACAATGGGCCAAGACTAACGTAGCCAGGGGGGGAGTGGGGACAGAGGGGTCTAGCTGCCTGACCATGCCATAAAAGTTAATGCACCCCGGGCCCCCCCTGCTCTCCTGCCGTCTCTGAGTCTCCTCCCACCCTCCCCCATCCCTTTATTTCTCTATCACCCTTTATTCCTCCCTCCCTCCCCGCCCCCCTCATTCTTTCCTTCCCATCTGTTGCTCTTGAATTCCTAGGTTCTGGGCTGTCAACGAGATTCCGCTCCTCAGGGCCAGGCTCGGCTCCCTGCAAATTCCAGGTCTTTGGCAGGCGAGCGGGCGGAGGGCGGCGGCGCGGGCAGGACGGCTCGGCCAGGTGCGCTGCGACTGCGCTGGGGCCCGGGCGGCGCGCGGCGGGCGCTGGACGCCACGCGCGGACAGGAGCGCCGCCAGGGGACGTCTCACAGCCTGTCCTAAGCTTTAGTTTTCTGGGAAGGAAGCCTCTTCTTCAAAGGGCTTCTAATTCCTCTCCCGCAAAAGACACACATACTCCTCCCCGAAGTATCTGAGCATCCTCTCCAAGCACAGCCCGCGTTCCTAAAGCCTCCAGCCCGGCGGCGGTTCAGGGACACCCAACGCGCTGCTCTCCGTGAGCCGGAGGATCGCGGCGAACTTGCGCCAACTCCGTGCACCTGAGGCTACCGGGGAGGCCTCAGGCAAGCAGGGCTGCTTTCCCAGCCCTCAGTTTCCCCACTCGTGAAATGAGGCAATTGGATTCGACTGAGGACTCAGACTGGGAGTGGTGGTGACGGAGAGGTGTGCCGCTCTCGGATGGGAAGCTGAGTTGTGTGTGTGGGGAGGAGCACTTTTGGCTAGCGACCGCACAGAGCACTCGCTGGCTTTTCTCTACCCCTCCTCCGCCCCTTTTCTAGTACATCACTAAGGGGTCTGGGAAGGCTCTCTTGTGGCAGCTTTGGACACAGGGCCTTTCTCACTTAGAGGGCAGAGCTGCCACACACCCACAGGACTCTCAGCCCTGGGGAACTGGGGCTCACTTTCACATTATCCTCCCTAGTTAAACCCTGGTGTAGACCTGCACTTGCCTGGAGAGAACGGTGTCTTCTTAAAAAGCGGCAAGGGCTCTGTCTGGGTTGGCAGTTTCCTTAGGAGTCGACACTAAAGTGTTGCGTACAGCTTGATGGGCCTGCTCCTTCCAAGGCAAGATGGCAAAACCTGCCCTAAGCGGGACTGAGGTGGTGGTAGAATCAACTCAGCTGGAAGGAACTGCAGAAACACCCCTGGACTCCCAGTCACAGTGCAAATCTATTCACTTCTCTGCAGACACCCCCCCCCCCCCTTACTTGACAAGACCACAGCAAGCAGCAACTCTGGGGTCTTCCCACTTCGCCGGACTTCTCTTCCCACAGCAGCCAGAGGATGTTTTTAACACAAAAATCAGCCCATATAATACACACTGACTTAAAGCCCTTCCAAGCTCCTCTGAACCTCCTTCCATGGCACTTTGAATAAGCCCCAAACTGCTTTTCCATCATTCAAACCTCAGCTCCAAAGTCACCTCCTCAGAGAGGCTTTCCCTGACCACTCTACCTAATATGATCCCCATGCCCTGCCCTCTATCATTTTTCAGTATCTGGTTTCTTGCTGGTTCCTCTGCTAGACTAAAAACACCATGAGGGCAGAGGCTTTGTGGGTTGGTTCAAAGTGTAATTCCTATGCTACTGGGGAGGCTGAGGCAAGAGAATCGCCTAAGCCCAAGAGCTGGAGGTTGCTGTGAGCTGTGACGCCACGGCATTCTACTGAGGGTGAGAAAGTGAGACTGTCTCTTAAAAAAAAAAAAAAATGTAATTCCTATGACCAGCAAAGATGTGGGAGGAGCCGGTAAACTTTCCTGCCAGAATGAAATAACCAAAAGAGAATTGTCTTGTGCCCTTTCCCTGCTCTATGGGTTTTGGAACTGAGCAAACTGAAGCCCAAGGTAAACTGTGAGATGTGGGGGATGAACTATTTGAGCTCATCCCAAACCCTGTCAACCTGGTGGTGGCAGAGCCTGGACTAGAGCCCTATCCACTGAGTCTCAGTCCCAGGCTGCCCTGCCAGTGGAAGTTCAGGCTCACAAGGACTTCTGATGGTCTTGAGGTGCCCTGAGCTATAGGTGACTTTTGTATGTACCCAATCCCCCAAGAGGACATGATATGATGCCACATCCTAAGCCCCTGAATTGCCTCTGAACTTGAACCCTTTAAAGAAAAAATTAGAGGAACAAAACCACTGGATATCAACATTTAACTTCTTGCCAAATGCCACACTGAATTCAGGCCCAATCTACTCACACTAACAAATTCGAGATCTTAAAGTCACTAAAATCTTTTCAAATAATTTTTTATCAAAATAATAAGTGAACACAGTTTTAAAAGTCAAATAACACTAGCAAGCTTATAATTTTAAAAAAACAGTTAATTTTGTTTAATGCTGAGCCAAGTGGTGTACTATCATGACATTTATTTTCTTGTATAACTTTTTTAGTTTCCTGCAGCTAATTATTACTCTTTTTTTCCCCCCCTCTGCTTAGATTTCTTTGAACCTTTGGCCAAATCTTTCCACATTCTTTGATATACCAAAAAAGCTTCTCAGTACAGTTTGCTAGTCTCTCAGTTCCATATTTTCCCAGAGATGGTGCTTCTGGAACATTCCTTCTTCTCACTCTTCTCTTCTCTGGGACCTGTGGCTCTCTGGGCCTTCTGGCTGCAGTTAAGGAAACTAGGAAGACTTAGAAGATAGCAACAGCCACAGCTCCACTCTACCTTGAATCTTTGGCTCTGCATCCATGCTCAACCACTTTCCCTATCTGTCTCCTTAGGAGCAATATTTCACTGTCTATCCAAAAGCAAGTGTAGGTAGGAGGAGGCAGTATGATATTATCATACTTTACCTGGATCCTCCCAATGCTTCAGTTTGGCACTGTGATTGGATGGAATAGTTTTGGCAGAATTTTGTGAGAATTTGGTCAGGTTGTTGTTTATGTAAATTTTGTGGTGTTTCTGAACTTTCTTAAGGTCCTCAAGTCTTAAGGCAACTCAAAAGAATATATTATTTAGGAGGAAACAAAATGCTTCAGGCCTCCCCAAGATCTTGTTATTCCATTCAGAGCCAGCTTTAAAAGTGGTATCATAGTTTGAAGTGAATTGTGAAGAGCCCTGCCCCTGAATATCACCAGCACAGGTGCTTGAAAAAGGTGCCTGAATTTCCACCATTATTGCTCTGACCTCTGTTGCTTTAGGATCTATTGTTGAAACTCAGGTTTCTCATGGAGAGTTCACACTTTTCATCCAGGTTTTTACTGTAGGGAGAGTGTGTATTGACTGCTTTCTAGAGGGCAGGTACAGTGGAGGGGCAGTGGATAGAGCTCTTCGTGCAGAGAGGATGGAGGGCCCTCCACTAATGGGCTTGTCAGTGGGAGAGCCGTACCAAGGGGGATGAGGGAATTGGCACATCTGTATCAACAATCGGCCTTCAGCTCCTCTTCATTTTCATTCCTCGCCTGGATTTTCCACTCTTAAATCAGATGTGAGATTTTCTGGCTTCCTTTGGTGCCATGATGACATACAACAGACATCAGAAAGGATGGATTCAACCCCTCCTGTTCATGGTGTAGCAGGTGAAAATGAAGACCCCTACTCTGAGCGACTCACACCCAGAAGAAGCAGGAAAAGTCTTATCTTGTTGACACAAGGACTCCAGCACCACCCTGTGGCACCTTGATAACACAGAATCTGCCCTGACGCTCATGGTAGCTGCTGAGGTCTCTCCCACTAGAGCTGTCTGGACCAGAGGCTTAGCCAACATCTAGAATTGTGGAGCTGGGGGCCTCCCAACCGTTTAACTCCAACTCACACCTGTTCTCCAAAGGGAAGAATTCAGGGAAGGGTTAGCCAAGACTAATGTAGTTTGGGCTTTGCAGGACACCGTGTGGCCCCTGTTCTATGTAGATGCCATTCTCATCATCTGTTTGTTCCTTCTCTCTCCTCTGGTGCACACAAGCACTCTCTCTGTCTCTCTCCTTCAGTCCCTTCCTCCTCTCCCTCTGTCTCTGGTGCTCTCCATTCATAGCTTCCCTTTCACAAATCAAGGAAGCATCAGAACAATGAGACCCGACCCTTCACGTTCTGAGCAGGGGAACTTTAGTAGGCATTAGCTCTGCAGCCATGTGTGCATTTGTTTTCTGATAGTTTCACATAGTTTCATGTCACGTGAAAAAAGAAGGGTCCTAGTCTGCTCTTCCAGCAAGACGTGGGCACTGCTGCCCCATCAGTGATTAAAAGCATGTTTGCCCTGAATTAGCAACACGAGTCTTTGCCCTCTAGGTTTTGTCAGTGACTATAACCTTGAGTTTGTTCTCAATAGTCACTAAATGCTTAGTTGAACATAACTACAGATCAAACCGATAATATAACTATGCTGGAGAAAACAAAGAACCGATCTAACAAACTTTTGAACGAAGTGCTCTGACCGCACAAACTTGGTTAGATGTTGTCCAATGATTGTAACACTACAAACATCTTCACCTTTACTGAGGCAGTTTGAGATCAGCAGTGATTGTGGTGAAGTAATTCCTAAATTATTCCTTCCTGTTTTGTGTATATTGTAGTAAATGAGTAAATAGAACGGTATTTGGAGGAGGTAGGATTTTACTGTGGGGGAAGGGAGATATGAATATGAAATAGGGACAAGGGGGAAGAACTTTGGTGTCGGATTGGAATTGGAAGTGTCAGTGCAGGGTCTAAAAAATAGTTATGTATTTCCTCATTCTGTTCAGTCCAGAGGCCTAGAAGCAATGACAGTCCAGTGGAATGGCTGCTAAATAGAGCCAGAGCTCCTTGGAGAGATGGCTAATTCCAGGACTAGGAAGGGAAAATACAAAGTGAGTCTGGAATGTCTTATTATGCCAGAAAGCGCTCAAAGTAAGGAAGTTTAAAAACTGATGAGACGTCAAAAAGATATAGCAGCCACCTTGAAAGAGCTTATAGTGGTTAAATTTGGGTCAATAAAAACATAAAAGAGAACAGTGAGAACAACAAATAAATAAATAAATAAATAAACACACCAAATAAAAAAATCAATAAGTCCATTGAGATACTTTAAAAAAAAAAAAAAAAAAAGAAGTGCCGAATGAGATGGGGTAATCTCTTCTTTATAGAATAATGCCGTCAAATGAAAGTAAAAAGAATGACAGAATTTGAAAATCATTTTTCCAACCACCTGTCAGGGAATACCCAACCGCTGGGTAAAGCCATCAGGGAATGAGATACGCAGTCTAAAATATTACTCCAATGATGTTCACTTATCAGAAGGAAAGAGTACTTGGGCACCAAATGATCAAACTTAACATCATCTCAGAGGAGACAAACTGACTGCAAATGCCTCCTGAAGTGAGGCACTGAGAAACACGCAGTCCCCTCTCTAACACTCTTGCCAAAATGTTTCATTTGAACATTATTATAAAGAAACATTCAGACAACCCCAAAGTTGAGAAACATTAACTTGCTCAGCTGCTTAAAAAATAGTGTTCTAATGAAAAATGGGGTTGGGGGAGAAACTGTTATGACAACTAAATGCAAAATGTGTTCCTAGATTGAATCATTCATTTTTAAAAAGCTATAAAGGGCATTTTTGAGACAGTTTGGATGATTGGAATATGAACCCTGCATTATTCAGTTTATTATATCTCAACAAGTATCTCAAACAAGAAGCAGAGGTGCAATTAATCAAAGTCTGTGCCTGAACTATGAACACAGTTTTGCTATCTTAAGGGTAGCTTGTTTATGCCAACAGTGAGGAAGCCTGGAGAGCGAGCAGCAATGAAATTGCAAAAGGTGTTTTCCACAGCTTGTTGAAAAGTGAATATTTTTTCTGGCAAGAAGTGGTTCAAAACCTAGAAGTTGCAGTCAGTTGGTGCTAGTTCTGGTGAATACGGTGGATGAGAGTTTCCAAGTCCAGCTTCTTTGGTTACGCAATGTTGTTTGTGTGATGTGTTGGGGAGCTATCTAGCAAGAGGATTGGCCTGCCTCTGTTGACCAATCCTGGCTGCTTAATCATCTTCATCATTTCATCCATTTAGCTGCAGTAGACGTCCGCCGTAATTGGTTGACCAGGTTTCATGAAGCTGTGGCAGATAATACTAGGGTTGGACCACCAAACAGACACCATCAGCTGTTTTTGATGAATATTCACATAAGAACTATGTTTCCACACTTCATCTTTATTCAACCATTGGGCTGAATACTTGCAATTGTCACATGAATCCATTTTTTAAATCACATGTAACAATATGGTGCAGAAATAGTTTGCATTTATGTTCTGACAGCAAAGGAAGGTAAGCTTTGAGACAATTTCTCTTCTGACACTCATTTAATTCATGCAGAGCCAATCTATCCAGCTTTTTTACCTTGTCGATTTGTTTCAAATGGTCCAATGTTGTTGGAATAGTAATAGGCTGAGATGGATCTGCTTCCACTACAGTTTCAGCTCATCATTATCCACCTTGGTCTCAGGTCACCCATGTGGCTCATTTTCAAGATTAAAATCACCAGAATGGAACTTCTCAATCCATCGACATCCTGTGCCTGCATTAGCCACATCCTTCCCAAACACTTCATCGATACTTCCAGCTGTCCACACTGCATTGGTTCTTTGATGGAACTCATATTTTAAAAATATGAATTGTTAACTTATCTATGGTTTCACAACAATTGCTCTAAAAAATCTGCAAGATAATTACAAGCCAAAGAGTGCATTGGAAGGAAAGAGGATGTACTTTTCACAATAAAAACAAGGAGTGTCAAAGAGAAATGTTAGACATACAAGTCAACTGGCAAACATAGTACTTCAGGAATATGTTCAATTCATATTAGATACTGATAGTACTATGTTGATATTAAATTTCCTGAACGTGTTGGTTATATTGTGTTTAGGTAGCAAAATGTCCCTGTTCTTTGGAGATAAACACAGAAGTACTTAGCTACAGAGTGTTGTGATATCTGCAGTTTACTCTTAAATGATTTGGAAAGGGAGAGAAAACCCCACATCATTTATAGAAGTGAAAGATAGAATGTTAACCAAATTTTCTAGATAGAGCATACATAGATGTGGGTTGCAGTATTTTTTCCAACTTTTCTATAGGCTTTAGAATGTTTTAAATAAAAAGTTGTGGTAAAAGGAAGCTGGAAACAAACATATAGAGGGTTGTTGAACACAATCCAGTTGAGCCTAGGTTCCCGGCTCCGTCAGCCTGTAACAGGGATGCTTTCTGGTGACAGACTAAGGCCCCAGACTTCTGCAGAGAGTAGTTCTGAGCACCAAGTGCCTCTGGCTGACTCTTCTCACCTCCTGGGAACTGGTAGAGAGAGGAACCTAATCTGGAGCAACTGAGCCCACCTCCCTCCCTGGAGTGGGGATTTCTCATGCCTGGAGCCTCCTCTAAAGTGAGTGTCTGTAAGTCAGATCTCCATTATACAGAGCACGGCTTCTCACAGGGAGCATAATTCTACAATGAGATCCATGGTGGTGTATTCTCAAAGCAGCTGCTCATCAGAATCACTTGCAAGACTGGTTAAATCCAGATGGCTGGGCCCTACACCCCCAGTTTCTGACTTAGTTGATCTGAAGTGGCCCCCAGGATGCCTATTTTTAGAGAAATGCCCAGCTGCATGTAGTTTGGAAGTAGGCTTTGAAACCACAGAACAGGTGACCTGTTTTCCCACCCTAGGTGCTTTTCCATTTAAAAATAGAGAATAAAAATATAGGCACACTTAAGAAACAGGAAGAAACTTTGCTCAGTCTATTCATGTGATGGTAAATCTCTTTTGTCTTAAGAGTCAAAGGCTGCAGTGTGTAAGTAATAATTATTGCTTCTGAGTGGGTTAAATAATCAAGCCATGGCTTGGGGCTTGAGGTTGGAAAGGTACTTTTGAACGTCACAGACACTGGGTATTTGGATCAGGAATATGGTCTGGGTGCCTTCCAGAAGGAGCCCGCCTGTGCCAGGCTGGCAGGTTCTCAGCACGGCCCGGCCCCTGTCTTCCCTGGCTTCTAAGAGTGTTGTCTCTGCCATGTGGGAAGGAAACTGTCTGGGTCTAGAAATACACCAATGCACCAAACATATCTGTGAGAGCTAGAAGTCTGGAATCAGAGATGATTAAGTCTCAAAAGAAACTAGCCATTGTCTAGCTTTTTTCTCTAACCATTTCAGAGGTGGGGAGCACTGAGCTCCAGAAAACTTTCACATGTCTGTGATGTATAAGAAGTGGGGTCTCAACCAGCATCCAGAGGGGCTCCAGTGTACCCCATAGACTCTCTAAGTTATCTCTGTTTGGTTCAAACATTCCCTGTTTTTAGGTCTATGTGAAGATAATAGAAGTCAAGCATTGGGTGAAGTAGAAATTGCTGAAAACTAGCCCAGAAAACTAGGCCAAGTTTTCCAAGGCAAAAATGTACTTAATAAGTTTTGAAATCTTTTCCCTTTTATTTCTTCTTTGGTCTTTTCTCCAAAATTAATGTTCTCAGTATCTGCTTGTTCTTACGTGTGAAGGATAACAATATTTAGGACCTCAGGATAATGGGAATGACTTCTTTTGCTCTCAGGTTTTGCCCAACATGGGTGAATTAAAAATTAAACAAATAAACACATACATAAAACTCATATGGAAAACACGTTTGAATAATTGTTAGCATGCAACCACATTTAAAAAGGGGTATATATGTACTAGATACTGCTCTAGTTTCTGGGGATACGGTAGTGAACTAAGCATACTAAAAATCTAAGAGCCCTTTCCTGCTGGAAATTTAATCTAGTGGGTAAAATGTGAGAGGCAAACTCAGTTGGCAATTTGTAGTCAGAGTCTAAAGAAATACAACTTTAAATGTCAACCATCAAACACAATAAGGTGGTACAAGGACAATCTAACGTACAACACCTTTCCTTGTTTTTCAATGTGACTTTGGGAGGCTGAGGCAAGAGAATCGCCTAAGCCCAAGAGCTGGAGGTTGCTGAAAGCTGCGATGCCATGGCACTCTATGGAAGGCAACTGAGTGAGACTCTGTCTCAAAAAAAAAAAAAAAGTGACTTTGGAATTATAAGATGCGAGATAAGACTATAATATATATTTGCATGGCTGTGTATAATTTTTAAAAAACTAAAACAAAAAAAATTTGGCCTGTCCAAGACTTAAATTTCCTAGAAATTTTACATCTTTTAATGCAGCTTTCAGGACTTAAAGGATTAGCAGTATTTGTTTTGGGCCAAACTCTCCTGAAGCAGGAGTCTTCAGAGTTTGGGAGATTCTAGTCAGAATCCTTTTGTAATAAAAGAGCCACTTGAATGTGTTCAAGAAAAGGGTCCTGGCTCGGCGCCTGTAGCTCAGTGGTTAGGGTGCCAGCAACATACACCGAACCCAGCCTGGGTCTGCTAAACAATAATGACAACGACAAAAAAGATAGCTGGGCCTTGTGGTGGACACCTGTAGTCCCAGCTACTTGGGAGGCTGAGGCAAGAGAATTGCTTAAGCACAAAAGTTTGAGGTTGCTGTGAGCTGTAACGCTATAGCACTCTACCGAGGGCAACTTAATAAGACTCTGTTTCAAAAAGAAAATGAAAAGAATCGTTAGTCATGAGAAACCAAAAGGAAAACACGACAAAAAACTATGGACCAGAGCTCAACACAGCCATACCTCATGTCACTAAGATGGGAAACCCCAACAGCTGTCAGAAACAGGGTCTCTCTCTTTCTTTCTCGGCTTCTCAAAACTTGTACTCTCCTCTTCCTTCCCCCTGGCTTTCTCTGTGTGGTTTCAGCTTCTCTCCCCAAATCTCACCTTGCTCCTGGATTATCTCGTCCACCCAGCCTCAGTTCTGCTTTGCTTTTCAATGCTCGTGCTAATGCTGTCGCCATGTGGGAATTTCTCTTTGGATAAAGGGTTTAATTGAGTTTAAATTCTCAAGAGAGAGACTGCCTCATTTTTTTTCAGCCAGCCATATAAGGTATAGGCTGCTGGTTGGGTTATGGATGGCTTCCCCCTTGAGCCAAATATCACTCCCTAGCCTATTGGCTATAACTAGAATCAGATGATGTGAAAATGACCATGGATCAAAAATGACCATTGCACCACCTGGCAATGAGGCAGCTTCCTCCAGAAGGCTGTGTTTGAAGACAGGTTTCCTGAAACTGTTGTACTATTGTGATGGTATTTTTTCAATCAGATTGGAAACTTTGGGGATACCCACAGTTGCTCTTGGACCTCATGAGGGATGAATTATGTATCTGTGTGTCCTGAGCAAAGTCAAGGGTTGGAGGTACCCAAAAAAAAGCCAGAACTGGACCCAGGAACTCAGGTGTTTCTTTTTTTTTATTAACCCCTGGCATCTGTAAACACAAATAAAAAATAAAAGGAAAGGGTACCTTCTGGTTTGTGTTTCTGTTATCCTTGACATCTTTTGAATCTATAATGAATCCCAAACACCTGGGTTCAGGGTAAGCTTGGGCCAGGATGGGCCATTATGGAAGTTGAAAGGCACTCCATGCGGGCAGATTTTCAGACTGAGCTCTTGGCAGAACATCAGTCTGGGAAGTCTTTTTGGCAGATTTCTGCTTAGAATGGGGTGAGCTAAGTATAGATGGTGACCTTTTGGCTTAATCTAGAGAAGATAGTGGGACCATATAAAATTTAAAAAGACCAAAAATTAAGCTCAGAGTGCTTCTCTTGTCAGAGCGAGGGCAGCTGAGAATTTCATCTTAGAAGTCTAAGCAGGCTGATGAGATGGAATACTTAGTGTTCCAGAAAAAACAGGAGGGCCAATGGGAAGGCTGTGGTGTTTTGATCTGGTGGGGCGGCATGCGGCAGGTTTTGACCAGCGCTGTCCTGTGCTGACAGTGAATGAGTGTGAGCAAGGAGTTGAGAGTGCAAACTCCGGGATCAGACAGAAACTTTGGAGCTGCATGATGGGTAACCTCAGTTTCTTTATCTGGAACATGGAGATGATATATATTTCTTAGAGCTGCGAGGAAGGTTAAATATGATGTTTTCTGTAGAGGTGAAATGTTAGCTATAGTTAAACAGACTATAATCATTATCATCAGAGTATTTGCCAATGACCACTGACTTAACACACCACGAGGCAACATTTCACTTGGCTCTTGCCATTCAGAACTGCATTTTCCGACCACAACAGTGGGTAGAATTTAGGAGAAACTAAAAATGCTTTTGATACTTCCTTTGAGGCTGCCTCTTCTTTTTAGAATTCTCTTTCACCTGGGCTCAAAGCTTCTATTCTGGGATGGAGGGCTAAAATCCCTGGGGAAGACAGGACTTGAATTAAAATTTACACTAGGGTTTTAAGTGTTTTACATTTTTATGAGAGATGATTTTGGTGCTAAGGGCAGGGAGGGGGAGGAGAATGATAGGAAAGAAGCGAAAGTGGATGGATAACAATAAGGATCAAGAGAACCAAGAACCTAGTGCTCACTTTTTCTCATGACCAGCTTGACCTAAGAGTTTCTCAAAGCATATTTTGTTAATTTCTGTAACCTCTCACAACAATTCATAATGTGAGGTAGTGTATTAAAGGTTCTGAGAAGTTCTATAGCCAAGAAAATGCCCTCACTTCACGTAGTTCAGCATTCTGAGACTTCTTGCCCACAGAACTCCTTTTTTCAATATAGACCCTATCAGCCCCCTTAGGAACCAGGAACACCCTCCACATCTAATCAGGAAAGGGGCACACTCAGTTCCACATTCTCTCTTGATTTTCTCACTTTGACTTATCTAGGTGCACTGGAGAACACATGGTTAGGCAAATAAGATAATTATCACCAAAGTCTGGAGGTTAGCAGGTGGGACAGTGGGATTTAGATAAGCTGTCTGTAGCTCCAATGAATACAGTAAAAGCTAGTGGTTGGTTTCCAGGAATGCAGACCTCACTTCTAAATGACAGAACATTTTTTTTCAATTGCCTTTTCTTTTTTAAGACCGTCTCTGTCGCCCTGGATAGAGTGCCATGGTATCATCATAACTCACAGCAACCTCAAACTTTTGGGCTCAATAGATCCTCTTGCCTCAGTTTTTCTATTTTTAGTAGAGATGGGGTCTTGCTCTTGCTCAGGCTGGTCTCTAACTCCTGAGCTCAAGTGATCCACCTACCTCGGCCTCTCAGAGTGCTAGGATTACAGGTGTGAGCCACTGTGCCCAGCCAAAATTGCCTTATTTTATTGTTATTATTTTTTATTGTTGGGGATTCATTGAGAGTACAAGAAACCAGGTTACACTGATAGCATTTGTTAGGTACTAAGTCCCTTTTACAATCGTGTCACACACCAAGACCTCACCCCCCTCCCTCCTTCCCTCTCTCTGCTCTCCCTTTTCCCCACCTCCTCCCTCCTTCTTTCTCTCAATTGCCTTATTTTTTTAAAAGGCATTATAAGCACATGATATAAAAGGTATTAATACGAAGTGAAGATGTGGGTCAAAAAGACTTACAACCTGATGGTGTTGTAGACACTTGGAAAAGTGGACCATTTTCATATTCCATAACCCAGCCAACCACCTTGTAGCTATATACCCTAGAGAAACTTTTGTAAACATCCACCAGGAGAGGTTCGGGGCCCATAGCACAGAGGTTACAGCACCAGCCACATACACCCAGCGTGGCAGGTTTGAATCCGGCCTGGGTCAGCTAAACAACAATGACAACTGCAACAAAAAATAGCCGGGTGTTGTGGCGGGCCCCTGTAGTCCCAGCTACATGGGAGGCTGAGGCAAGAGAATTGCTTGAGCCCAAGAGTTTGAGGTTGCTGTGAGTTGTGGATGCCGGGCACTCTACAGAGGGTGACATAGTGAGACTCTTTCTCAAAAAAAAACCTCACCAGGAGTTATATATAACTCCTGGGTGCAGTGACTCACATCTGTAATCCCAGGTGGGTGGATCACCTGAGCTCAGGAGTTCAAGACCAGCTTGAACTAGAGTGAAATCCTATCTCTTAAGTCCAACAGTCTGAGGTTGCTGTGAGCTATGACCCCACTGTATTGGGGCAACAAAGTGAGACTCAGTCTCAAAAAAAGGGAGGGGGGCAGCACCTGTGGCTCAAAGGACTAGGGTGCTGGCCCCATATGCCAGAGGTGGTGGGTTCAAACCCAGCTCTGGCCAAAAACTGCAAATAAAAAAAAGAATATTCTGGGCATGAGTATTTTGCAACTGATAAGAAAAAAAGTTGTAGAAGACTACATATAATACAACTTTTATAAATTCAAAATCATGCCAGATGGAATGACATATTATTTAAGTGTATGTATCTCTGTAATAAAATTATCTTTAAAATATAGCAAGAGAGATTATTTATTCATAATAGCCAAAAGAAGGAAATAAGCCAACTGTCTTTCAACTGATGAATGGAATAAAACGTGGTATATTACACAGTCGGATGTTATTTGGCACCAACGAGAAACCAAGCACTGACAAATGCCACACAGTTGTGGACCTTGAGAGCATTATGATATTGAAGGAAGCTCGTCACAGGGGCCCACATATTGTCTGATTTCACATACAGTGTAGGAAATCCTGGATTCTGGTTGAATATCCAGGTGTGACCACAGCCTCTGCACACTTGTCCACACAGTTTCACAGACCTGCTGTACTTGGGAGAACTTTCTAAACCTGTACAGAGCAGCCTTGATCCTGTTAGTGGCCATGAGGTTTTCCGTCCTATGTGGGAAGAATGCACGTCCTGGAGCCAGGCTGCTTGGCCCTGGTTAGCCTCACCACTTGCTCCTCTGCTTCATTGGGATCTGTGACACAACAAGGCCAGCTCACCTAAAGTGGTTCCCTTCCATCATGTCCTCCCCACTCCGTACACTGCATTCTGTTTCTTCCTAGCGTCACCTGGCAGGGCACGTGTGCACTTGCTTAGTTCTTCGAGTTCATCTCCCCCACTAGAAAGCAAGCTCTGGGATCACAAGGACTTTGCTCCTCTGCCATGAAGAGTGTGCTGCAGGGGGCACACGATAACTAGTGATTGAACAAATGAATTAACTAATGCCTAGTTTGATCTCTCAGCCCCATCATGTACTAGCTAGAAAATCTTGAGCAAATTACTAAATCTCCTTCCCTCAGTTTTCTCATCTGCATAACAGTATATTAATAGCCATGATGATTAAATAAATTTATACTTCCAAAGCACTTAGAACAGGGCCTGGCACATAGCAGCATCCATTGCATGTGGGCTCTTACTATTTGTATCGAGTACCCCAGTGCAGGGCCACACCATAATCTCTTTAGCTGGTCTTCTCTTCAGCTTGTTTCAACATGGGGCTGCCATGCAGGACTTTGAACATAGAACCATGCCATTTTGCAAGTCTATCTGTTGGATGAATTTCTAGGATTGGAATTGCTGGATCCATGCATTTTTAATTTTGAAAGGTAATGCCAACTTGAAGTGGTAAACAGTGCTAAGCAGAATTGGACTGCACTGGAAAGGCTGCTCCCCAACACAGAGGTGTTTATTTAGTCACTAGGCTAAGTGACCAGGTCTCAGGGCTATGGTGGCAATAATTCCTTCTGCAGGTGGGAGGCTGGGCTGTATGATCTGCAAGGTCCCTTTGGATTCAGAAAACTTGATGTTCCATACTATTCTTGGCTAAGTGCCAGACAAATTTCTAACCTAAACATGCAAACCTAAAATATTTTCATTTTTTGTCCAATTGGTAGTAATGAGGAGAAATATGCTTTTAACTTATTTTTAAACTAAGAGCCAGGTTTTTTGTTTACATTTAGTGTTTTTTCTTCTTTTGGACCTGTTTGAAGGTATTTGGTATAAAATCTTTTAAACATCGAAAATACCTTTACAAAAAGTAGTCAATTATTTGAACTCTCCCTATACACATTAAGCTTTTCTATAATGGTTAGGTGGGAGGTGGGTCAAGAAATATTGTATTTCTTTTTTAAATTTTATTTTATTGGCTCTTTTTTCCCTGTTGGGTCTAGTCAGTAGTCCACATTCTGCAGCCACTCAAATGTCAAAATGTTTCAAATATATATATAAAGAAATGAATAGAAGCGTCCTTGTTCTTTAAATTATTTCTGTGTTACCCTGAACTGTAAGTGAACCCTCCTTGCTTATAAAAGAAGCAGCTGTTCATGCAATTGAAACCATGGTTCATTACAAGCTGACCTCGGATTCAGGAGTAAAACTTCCTCTATTTTACTACGACTATTCAGACAGGGACTGGAGATAAACAATAATCAAAATCAGGATGGAACTTGACTGGGAAACCCTCTATGTTCTTTGGCAGAATTATAGCAGCTCTCGAATTGCTAGGAGTGAGGCAATGTGAAATGACCCTCAAACATTGCCTTCGAAATGCAGTGGGTCCAGGCTGCCAACTCCGAGCAGACAAAGGCCGATTGTGACGACTTCTTAAGCATATACTTATAGAAACATTAATTATCACCAACTCTATTTTAAACATTTATAGAGAGTCAAGATGAAAGGGCCCTTTTATATCCATTTTTATATTCTCCCTTGCGAGGAACTATGATTACAGAGTGTTGAGTTTTTTTTTTTTTTTTTTTCTCTCCTTGGAAATTCTTATTTCTAAGTCTTATTCCTAAAATACTAAGTTCAGTTGGAGGCTTACATGCTAATCAAGTTTGATATGAGAAGATAGCAGGGAAATTAAGTGAGTGAGTGGGTGTAAAGTCGGGAACAGAGTGGGAGCCTGGTTGCAGTGTGGGAGGTAGGGGCACCTTAAGCAGGAAACGACTCGTTTTGGAAATGTGGACATTCAATTTGCTAGGGTACCAGTGGAAGCCAGTTCTAGAGTGAACTGGATAAGGTCTAAGGCAGTGGTTCTCAAACATTAGAGTTCATCAGAGTCTTGGGTGGGGCTGCTTTAAAAACAGAGATTATGGGGTCCTAACCCCTGGAGAATCTAATCATGTGTGTCTGGAGCAGAGCCGGGGGCCTGGGGGTGGTGGCAGTGATGGGACAGCATTTTAACCAACGCTCCTGGTGATTTGGACGCAGGTGGCTCAGGCCGCACTTTGAGTGGAAACTGGTTGAAGATTAGTTATTCCTAGGCTGTCACTCAAAGAACATTTATATACTTGCTTTCCAGAACCCAACCCCACAGTCTTCTCCCCAAGGCTCACCTATGGCACACTGCACTAAAATCAGCTTCCACAATGGAAGGCTGTGTACAAGGGTGTTCTTGCCTGAAGAATGCTTTGAGCTATTGAAGTCAATCGTAATTCTTCACAGAGTCATGAAAAAAAGAGGAGAAAGAGAGAGCACAGGCCCAATTATCCACCCGCAGGAATAAATGTCCTTGGCATGTAGGATGTCGGACTGGGCATGATGGATGAACAGACTGGCCTTGGTAGGGCATGATGCAATATGGGAACCTATCTAAAAAGCTAGGCCGTTTGAAGAAATTGCAAGGCTGCACAAATTCCATGGAGCCCACAGCTGAGACTCGGCTCTGCTTGGGTTTCCCAGCGCCCACTCCTTTTCTCCTCCCTCCTCTGCCTGTGCTCCCACCTCCTGGCCCAGAGAGCACACGTTCGCACACCTGTTGGCGGTGCCCCTTCTCACCCTCTGCTCTGTGCAGGTGAACATGTATCACTGGAAGTGCAAAACAGAGTGTCAGAAGGCCAGGGATGCGCTTTCCATCAGCCCAATGTCTCCCAGAGACTGAATAGCACCACTGGACCAAGGCCAGCACAGGCCCTGGGCTCTCTTCTCCCTCCTTCTTGCTTCCAGCCTTCTGTGCGGTTCCCGAGTTCCATCAGGTAGGAGTGTGTGTCCTTCACTCCAAAACAAGTTCTCTTTCAGTATTGCCAAGGCCAAAGCATTCCAATTCGGGATCAAGGGAGGGGACTGTTAAGTTTGTTAAGTGTCTACCATGCGCCAAGCACTCTGTATCCTTCTCATATTCATCCTAACAATAACCCCACAGAACAAACGTCGTTATTTCAGTTATGAGTGGGGAAGGCGAGGCTGAGAGATTCTATGAACTTGTCCATGATTATACACACAGGACTAGAACACATGAGGTAGCAGGAGGGCTTTATACTTTTTATTTCGTGTTTGTTTTTATGATTTGCTTAACTCTGAAGCAATTACTGTTGGTGCACTTTATACACTGTCAGGAGGCAGCATCTGGAGAGGTTAAGAAGGGGACTCTAAGGTCAGACTGCTTGGGGCTGTGCCTCTCAATAGCCCTGAAATTTCTGGCATGTTTTCTCTGTTCTCATTTCTCTGGGTACAACAACAATATTGATAATACCTCATAGAATTTTAAAAACACAAAGCAAGAGGTGCTTAGCACAGCGAAAGTGTCTCCACTAATATTAGCTAATTACTATCATTATCATCATCATCTTTGCAAATTCCCTTGAAATGGGACATAAATGAGAAAAATGACCAAATGGTGGTGGAGCGAATTCATGAAGAATGCGCGCGCGCACAGAAGAGCTGCAGCGCGGGTTGGGTGGTGGGAGGGGTGGGTCACAGAACGGTTACGGTGCAGATATGCTCCTGTCCTCATAGACAAAATGAACGGACCCATGTGGGGGCCGGCCTGGGGGTGGGGGGAGCTGCCCCGTCCCGCTTGCAGACCCAGCAAGCAGATCCAGGTTCGCGGAGGCCAGATGGGCTCGCACCCTTGCAGGGGTCGCTCCCCGGGCCCTCAGGAGTCTAGCCCCAATTATGCTGCCACTAATTACCTTCCCAGCTGCAGCTGCGGGACCCCGCTGGGTGGGTGGAAGTGAGGGTGTGGGGGTGGGGGTGATTCTCAGAGATTAAAGAGGGAGGCGTTCCCGACCCTGCCCATCGAGGCAGCGCCTGCAGCCGCTTTGTCCGTCCCTGCCCTGTGCCAGAGGAAGTTGCGCCCAGGTCTGCGCACCCTGGGGAGGGACCGACCGAAGGGGTCTGTTAGACCGGGTCAGGGAAGTGGAGGTTTTGCTGGCATGAGAGGCCCAGTGGGACGACCAAAGGCATTATGATAGAGCCTGATTTTCTAGATGGCAAAATTAAATAAGAAAATTAAATCACCTACCCAGGTTTGAGGTTGAATCCAGAACAAGGCAGTTAGAACAGTGGGCCCTGGCCTTAGAGAGAAAGAGGGAACTCAATACCAGCTTAACTCACTTGGCAGGGTGCTTGTAAGGTCCAACAGTGATAACCTTGGACAAGCAGTTCGACAACTGTATCATAAAGTCGCCATACATAGGAAAAACCGGAAACTAACTAAATGTGTCATTATTTACAAAATATTCGTTACAAAGTTTTACAAAGAGACACATTCTTACCTGATTGAACACGGAACCAATCAGAAGGCTGGAAGCAAGGAGGGAGAAGAGCGCCCACAGCTTGTGGAGAATGGTTTGTATAGCAGACACTTTGTACATTTTCCTTTTTAGAGACAGAGTTTCACTTTGTCACCCTTGGCAGAGTGCAC
Source organism: Loris lydekkerianus (assembly GCA_963574355.1). Lineage (NCBI taxonomy): Eukaryota > Metazoa > Chordata > Mammalia > Primates > Lorisidae > Loris > Loris lydekkerianus. Next base: position 127,553 of record CAUYPK010013902.1, read on the forward strand.
AGCTCACAGCAACCTCAAACTCCTGGGCTCAAGGGATCGTCTTGTTTTAGCCTTCAGAGTAGCTGGGACTACAGGGACCTGCCCCAACACCCTGCTAATTTCTTAGAGCCTGGGTCTCAGTCTTGCACGGGCTGATCTTGAACTCCTGAGCTCAGGCAATCCACAAACTTTGGCCTCCCAGAGTGCTAGGATTACAGGGTGAGCCACCACACCTGGCCTGTAAACTTTTTTTATAAAATTTTGTGAATACATCATGTGCAATTTAGAACACACTGAATTTCCCTGTTTTCATCCAGTAGCCAATATTTATTATGTGCCCGTTAGCTTAATAAATTATTTTTACTATGTCTAAGTATCTGTGGGGCATATACATTTTCTTTTTTTTTCTTCTGAGACAGAGTCTCAAGCTGTTGCCCTGAGTAGAGTGCCATGGCCTCACAGCTCACAGCAACCTCTTGGACTTAAGCAATTCTCTTGCCTCAGCCTCCCAAGTAGATGGGACTACAGGTGCCCACCACAATGCCTGGATATGTTGTTTTTGTTGTTGTTGCAGTTGTCATTGTTGTTTTAGCTGTCCCGGGCCAGGTTCGAACTTGCCAGCCTGGGTGTATGTGGCTAGCATCCTACCCACTGAGCTACGGGCAGCAACTTTTTTTTTTTTTTTTTTTTTTTAGACAGTCTCACTTTCTAAAAGAAAGATGTCAGAGTGCTGTGGGGTCATAGCTCACAGCAAACTCCAACTCTTGGGCTCAAGCAATTCTTTTGCTCTGGGACTACAGGCACCTACCACAACACCCTGTTACTTTTAGAGACAGGATCTTGCTCTTGCTCAGGCTAGTCTCGAACCTGTGAGCTTGGGGCAATCCACCCACCTCGGCCTCCCAGAGTGCTAGGATTACAGGCATGAGCCACCGTGCCCAGCTGGCATATAATTTTCCATCCACCTGTCCAAGAGTAATAACTATAATAAAATAAAAGTATCAATTGTAGCTTATTTAGTATCTACTGTGTACCAGACATTTTAGGTTCATGGTCTCACTGAATTGTTACAGTTGTAATAATGTGGCTATTATCAGCCTATTTTGTAGATAAAGAAACTGAAGCTCAAGGTGGTTAAGTGACTTGCTCTCCATTTGGGATATGCAGCAGTGGGTCAGTGCCTAAGTCAAAATTCATACCCACAGTCTAACCGCAAAGCCCTTGCTCTTGATTGCTGGTTAAGGGAGGGATGTATTTCTCGTGAAGGATCAACCCCTAACTGAAGGCAGGTGTAGAGCCATTGCTCCACCAGAAGGGTCCAAAAAGGCTTTGTGGTGGGCAAGATGCGGAAGAGTATCTGCTGGGTGAAGGGAGGAGGCATTTCACCCAGAGACAGGGTCAGTGAGGAGGGACAAGGACAAGAGGAAGCGTGAGGACAGTCACAGCTGCCACCACCTTGCTGGATCTTCTCCACCCCCCACCAGGGAGGAGGGTGGGCTGAAACCCCCCCTCTGAAGAACACATGCTCTAAGAGCTCTGGGACTTCCCAAGGTACCTCGCCACTAAGTGATAGGGACGGGTCCTCAGGCTCCTGGCTTCCTTTAATTTTATAAGCAGCAGGAAACCACGTTTTGTGGGTATTGCATGGGAAGTGGGAACACAAGACTCTCTTATATCATAAAATACGTGATTTTCATTATTTGTGTAAGAACATCATCTTTAACTTTTTTTTTTTTTTTTTTTTGGTGCCACTGAGACCCCTTTGGTGGTCTAGTGAATTCTATGGATCTCTTTGTCAGTAATAGTTTTAATCTTTCTAAATTGTAGTAAATACATATAACATAAAATTTACCATCTTATCTATTTTATTTTATTTTTTTATTGTGTGGGATTCATTGAGGCTACAAAGAGTTAGGTTACACTGATTGCATTTGTTAGGTAAATTCCCTCTGGTACACAGTTTGGTGGCATTAAGTATAGTCACCCTGCTGTGCTATCATCATCTCCAGCTGCCCATAACATTCTTTTACCTGCAAAATTGAAACTCTGTTCTGTTAATCAGTAACTCCCCATTCCTGCCTACCTTCCAGCCCCGGTGTCCACCATTCTACTTTCTGCCTCTGTGAATTTGACCACTCTGGGTACCTCAGGTGAGTAGAATCAGACAGCATTGGTCCTTTTGTGACTGGCTTATTTCACTTGGTGTATTACCCTCAATTGTTTATGCTGTAGCATGTGTCAGAATTTTCTTCCTTTTTAAGAATGAATAATATTCCATTATATGTATACAGGCAGTCCCCAGGTCACTAATGAGATAGATTCTGTACGTTTGTTCTTAAGTTGAATTTGTATGTAAGTTGGCACAGGAACATTTACCTGTTACCCGTGATTGCCTCTGTTTGTAAGTGCAAGTAGTATGTCAGTCAGATGTTTGTGACGCGGGGACTGCCCATAAGCCACACTTAGTTTATCCCTTCACACACTGAGGGACACTTGTGTTGCTTCCGCCTTTCGGCTATTGTATATAATGTGCCAAAAATGTTTTTAAATGTATAAAATTATGTATATATGTATATGTGTGTATTTATACAAATGTGTATTTACAGAAACTATGTACATGATTATGTGATTACAAGACAAAGAAAATATTAATTCGGATATATAGTTATTGATTTTTAAAAATGGATTGTGATATAGAATATTTAAGCTCCCTAATGCAGCAAATACAAAGTTAGCAGCAGGCCTACTAACTACCTTAATTTTGAAACAATGATAAATGTAAATGATATTTTGAGATATCGGCAATAACTGGAATATCAGTCCGGCTAACATTGCTGTAGTTTGTTGCCTACGTTGATAATCCAAGGAAATGCTAAATTTCAATTGGAGATTTGTGAAAATAAAGATGTAATTATTTCCCATACAAGTCTAGGACCCCCTGGAATTCTCTTCCCAGGCCCTTGGAAATCATAGCAGCCTGGGGCCTTGGTGAGCACACAGCTGGACTCTGTTGGCCTGAAGTGGCCTGAAGTGAAAGCTCAAGATTCAAACGTTTTAGTTTGGGGTGATCTTTTTTCTGACTTGGCTTAGCTGTGTGAATTGGGCAAGGCATTTAGCTTCTTTGAGCCTCAGTTTCCTTGCCTGTGGTTGGATACCAATCTCCACCCTTCAGATGTTACAACTTCTTGTGACTCCTGAGGCTCCTTTAAAAAGATGGAGGAAGCAGGCAAGCATTTTGGTCCAGGTTTATCTAAATCTTCAAATCCCTTCTCCATCCATAATGGAAGGCTTTTTACATCCATGTTTTCCAGAACCTCCTCTTTTTCCTGCCAGCCAGGATAAACAACACAACTAAACCAGACCCTGACTTTTCCTACCATCCCAGCCTTTTGGGAGCCAAGATTGGCATCTGGTTTTCACAGACCCCAAGTTGTCTAAAACTTTTACATACCAGGGGGTGGTCTGGGATCCTATCAGGGGCCATAAAAGACCATAGGCAGCAAAGATAGAGGATCAGCAGGGATATTCCTAAACAATTAGGGAGAACAAGAAAGCCACAAAGGGAAGTTGATATGCAGGTGCCCAAGCATTCCAGCAATGCGCCTTAAGATAACCAAATCCCTGGCTGAGGATGGCAGATGGGAATTCACTACATTTGCTGCTTGCTGGGTAGGTTTGGTCTCCTCTGTTAAAATATTAAAATGCTAAACATCTCATACTATAATACTTCCTAAACAACCTATGAAATGGATAATACTAATTTGTAAGATTGTAGATTGATTGAGATAATGTTTATAGAAGTTGCTATGGTGGTTGAGCTGAGGCTGAGATAGCTGGGGGGGATTCAGGAGTGCCCTCACTGCAAGGCCTCTTTGCAGGAGCTGATGATAGCAATTTGGTTCTTGGTTGAAGGAAAAGGGTGAATTTTTCCCCTCATTAGGAGTGGGTGGGGAGGAAGGGGAAAATGGAGAGTGTGAACCACCTTCCTGTCTCCCTTTCTCCCCATACTGGGCTGCAGTAGGAAAGATGCTGTGTTTATAAAAAAGTTTTTGAGCCTGTGCCCCAAGTGCTGTTGGCTCAGAGTCTGGGGGACACAATGTCACACTGAGCAGGGAGAAGGCTAGTGTTCCCATATCCCTCCCATTCTGCCGAAGGGGCCACCACCACAGTTCCTGTGGGGACAGGACACAGTGCCTCACAGAGAAAAAGACAATGAAAGGGCTGGGCATGGAGGCTCACGCCTATGATCTCAGCACTGTGGGAGGCTGGTGTAGCTGGATTGCTTGAGCTCACAGTTCGAGACCAGCCTGAGCAAGAGTGAGACCCCATTTCTAAAAAATAGCCGGCATTGCGGTCGATTCCTGCAGTCCCAGCTCCTTGGGAGGCTGAGGAAAGGGGATTGCTTGAGCCCAAGAGTTTCAGATTGCTGTGAGCTGTGACTCAGGGTGACAGAGTGAGACTCTGTCTCAAAAAAAAAAAAAAAAAAAAAAAAATCGTGGGAGACTCCCAGCTATGAATATGGAGAACACATTCTCTCTCTGAGTCTGGGACCTAGTGAAGTATCGCATACGTAATCACTCACTAGTAATGTGGTTGCTAAGGTATTATTCTTTACCAGGTCTGTAGGAGAGAAGCTAACACAGTCAAATGGCTGCTTGTGAAAGAGCTGGCATTCAGGCAGCATCCTTGGACTCAAAGCTCATACTCTTTCATTCTAAGATAACTTTCCCTCTAAATTTATTTTGAACAAAAAGAAAATATCTTTCATAAGTTAAGCATAGAAATACTATATGTCCCAGCATTTCCACTCCTAGGAATATACCCAAAAGAATCCAGGACAGGTAACCAAACAAAAACATGTACAAGAATTTTCCTAGCAGCACTGTTCACAATAGCAAATTGTGGAAACAACCCAAATATCTACAAACTGACAGATGGACACCCCTACTTTGGTATGTCCATACAATGGAATAGTATTCAGTCATAAAAAAAGAATGAAATGCAGATATATTCTGCAATGTGGACAAACTTTGAAAACATTATGCTGAATGAAGGAAGCAAGTCATAAAAGACCACACATTATATGATTCCAAATATATGTTGTGTCTAGAATTGGAAACTCCATGGAAAGGAAAAGCACAATAGTGGTTGCTGGTGGCTATGGGTGGGGAGAATAAGGAAGCGACTGCTAATGGGTACAGGATTTCTTTTGGAGGTGATAAAAATGTTCTAGAATTAGATAGCAGTGACATGATGGTTGCACAACACTGTGAATGTGCTAAATGCCATGGAGTTGTACATGTTAAAAACAGTTAAAGTGGTGAATTTTATATTATGACTATTTTACCACAATAAAAAGAAAACAGCAAGGAGCAAACATTTAAATAAAAATGTTAACACATTTCAAGTGCTTTCTTTCTCAGCAACCTATTTTCTTGATTTTTAGTGCAATAGTATCTTCCCCATTAGGAAGTAGGTAGGCAACCTCATCTAAGCAGAGTGCAGTTGAGAATCAGGAAGAATGCACGGCTGGCTCTCAGGGCCCTTCAGTACCCACAATAAGGCCTGCAGGGTGAACCTATGGACTGAGCCCATTCGTGTGCTACAACTTAGTACTTTCCCAGCTCATAATGATTCTCTGAGTTATCAAGATAACGCCACCCTATGTCTCTGCCACACAATCTTTGCCTTCTAGATTTGCTTTCTGCCTCATTGCATAGAAAATTGTGTGTTCCTTGATTCATTTCTAAGAACTTTGAATATTTTAAAGGAGTTTCAGGAATAAATTATGTCATATAAACTCAGGTCCTCCGATGTTTTTCATTAGGACGTTACTCTGAACCTAGGACCAGGTGTTCACTGACAAGGCAGCCACAATATTTCCAATAGGACACTGGCCCTTGAGTCTTTGAAATGTGAAGCAGGGTGGTTTTTGACACAGGATTACTATGAAAGTCGAATACTCTAATTACAAGCTATTAATTATTGGTGGGCAGCAGGAATTCTCTGTGTTTATGCAATGCAGATACTAAGAGCTAAACATGTATTAGACATTTGTGCACTCTGTGTATAACCTAGGGCTGGGCGCTAGGGTGAGCACTCTACACAGCATCTGTGTACATGCATGAGGGGAATTCTATTTTAGTCTAAGTTAACAAATAAACTAAAAGAGAAGGATGGCAAATAACGTATCCTGGTCTCAGAGCCAGTAATTGATTGAGCCAAGGTTTGACCCCAATGGACTAAGCCAGTGTCAATCTGAGCACTGCCTCTTGAATATAACATGTCACATTCTTCATATAATGCCAAGGAAAGAGTCAAGCAGAACTGAGGGATACAATCAATGCTTCTTCAAAGCGACTATCTTTGTATGAAATTACACCCGAAGGTCACTACAGCCAGTTCAAAGCTTGTTGTGAATATCTCTTTTCAAACTCCACATCAGGTACCATTCATTGCAGTAGCTTGAGTACTGAGAAATACGTCCACTTCAGTGGGCATGTGTACGCCATGAAAATGAGCAAATGCTCCTCACTGAGGGCTTTTTTTCCTTCTTTTTTTCCTGGAGATCCTGTTAAACATTTACCAGCATACCACTGGCTGCAATAATTTCTATTAGCAGAAAGAATTAATAATAATATATGATAATGATAAAAATAGCATTTTTTCCTTCACTTGCAAAGTTGCAAATGTAAACCACAAATTCAAGAGGACTCCTCATGGTAAGCTCAATCTTGAAAGAACCAAAGGAAAACTAGGAAGAAGCCTGAGATTGGAAGCAGACTCTGGATTTGTGCTGTTCCTGGGCCACAGCTGCCATTCTTTGAAACAGACACTGAACACCTACATTGGGTTGTCCCATTTAACCACATGGCAAGCGGTAGGTACTGTTATCGACTGAGCTTTAAGAATGAGCCTCAGAGAAGTTAAGTAACTTGTCTGAGCTGACAAGTGGCAGAGCCAAGAGCTGAATCCAGGCAGTGCATTTCCACAACCCACCTTCTCTACCACTGGGCTTTATGACTTCAATATTTTTGAATTCACCATTTCTCTTAGGTACTTCTGCTAAGGATCTTCTTAGTTCAGGGTGCCGGGGACAAAGCAAAACGAAAACAGTCAAGTCTATGCACTAAACAGAGCTTACCGTATATACTCGAGTATATAGGTATACTCTACACCAACAACTAACATTTATTGAGTGCTTGCTGTGTGCCAGCACTCTGCTAAACTGTCTTACCATGTTGGGATAACAGCATAACTCCTGGTACAAATTACTTGAGCATGCTGTGGTCATTTCCCAGGTATGTAAAATGGGGGTATTTAACTACTTCACTGGGTTGTTGGGAGAAGGAAATGAAGTGATAATTTGTGTGTAAAGAGTTTGGCAAAGTGTTTGGTACATAATAAGCCATGTGTGCTAGGTTTTTGTTAGACAACAATTCCTTTTCTCTATAAGAAAGGTACTATGGTTACGCCATTTCACAGAGGTATAAACTGAGGTCCACTGGGAATACCGACCACCTAGCCAGGGTACGTACTGCCACTGGAGTCCAGAATGGGAAACAGGAAGGGATTAGGTGGAACAGGCTGAATGCCTGTTAAGTTGGAAGAAGAAAAGAGAAAAGAAGACAGACATGGGCAGAGAGGGTAGTTTTATGGAGTGTCAAGATGTAGGGGAAGCATTTGGGAAATTGCCAGATATGAGCGACCCAGGAAGCTAGACCTCTTTCATTTCTCTGGCTCATCTCTGGGAAATCTTTCCTCACTGCCGCCTTCCCCCTACTAGCTTAGATTAGGTACTCCCAACCCCCACAAACTGTCCTAGAGTCCTGTGAGGGTATCTGGTTCTCAGCATACATTATATTGCACTGATTGTTTGGGCCCCTGTGTACCTTTCCAGGCCAGGGACCTCATAATCTCCCCAGCCTCGGCATGCAGCACTACTGGTTATAGCTCAGTAAATGTAAGTTAATCTGGGCAGAAAACTATCAAGAAGAGACTAAGCATTAGATCTTTCACCTCCAGAAGAAGTTTATAGTCATAAACACATATTTAGAAAGGGGAGTGGAGTGTTAGTACCTTCATGACTAATAACAGTAGTCCCCCATTATCTGTAGTTTTGCTGTTCACAGTCTGGAAATAGTTTGAGAGAGCAAGAGAGATGGACAGGCCACATTCACAGAACTTTTATTACAGTATATTGTTAACTCTTACTGTGTTTAATCCATAAGTCAAGCTTTATCATAGCTATGTATGTATAGACGAAAGCATAGTATATAGAGGATTTAGAGTTATCATAGTCTCAGACATCCACTGGGGGTCTTGGAATGTATCCTTGAATCAGAAGAGACTGTTAAGTCTAAAAAGGAAGGTCATGTTTCTGCTCTTACAAAGAAACTTAGTATGGTTTTTAGGATCCTCACAGGGTTTTGAATCGAGTGTCCAAGTTTCTCAATGCCCTGGAAACAACCCTCAGAATAGGTGAGCGATCACAGATCACAGAGCTGAGATGGGCCACTTGTCACCTGGATGTGCCATGATCTGTCTAATGCGTGGCATGCATAGGTTGTTTTCATTTGGCTCTTCCATGCAATGCTGAAGAGCATTTCTGAACCCAACAGCCTTGTACTCTTGTGCAAGTACATTCCTAGGGGGTAATTACTGGGTCAAAAGCATTCTGAGAAAGGTTTCATTTTAAAAAGTCCAATATTAGGAAGTGCCCTGTGAAACCCTGGCTAATGACAGTTACCTCAGAGGCAAATACCTCAAGCGCCTTTTTCTGGGACTTGTTATTTATCTATTCTGATTCAACACGAAGGTTCACAACTCTTGCGACCCAGTTTTCTGTGAGATTGACATTGCAGTAAGCAGCAGGAATGCCCAGGAGAGCATGCCAAGCGGCAGAGAAGGCCAAGTCCAAGATAGCAAGAAAAACAACCTTCAAGAAGCAGAAATAGAAAAGATGGCTTGAGGCTTCAAGAAAGGTTATTTCAAAGGAAGAAGGGAAATAAGGCTAATTTCTCCTTGAAAAAGGATCTTATGCAATAAAAGTTTTCTTTTGAGAAGCGCATTAGGCTAGTAAACAGCAAGGTTCTGGAGGGAAATGGTTTTAAAGTAGGAAGAGACCCATAGGATTCATCACCTTGTTTTACTGATGAAATGAATCTCAGGGAGTGACCGATTCTCTCAAGGACACGGGGCCAGTCGGGAGCTCTGGGCAGACCACAGCTCTTGCTCCTCAGTTATGCTGCATCATGGCCCTTATTTTTCCTTCCATGTTTCTCCACTTATCCCTTTATAATTACTCTCTTTAAGCAATATAGATTATTCATGCAGAGCTGAAACATCATTTTTGTCATTTCATTGAGTTTAAATGGAGATGACAGGGCCTATTCTTAATGCTTAACAATCAAAACCAATTATGGCTCTTTCCTTCCCTCTTGCAAAAAACACACTGTCCTTTTCAGAATGTGGTGTTTTTATTCTATGGCATCAACAGACCAACGAGAACAATGATCTGGCAATAAAACCTCCAGAGTAAAAGTATACTAAATATAATCAAGTAAACCCAGTTATTCAGGATTGTGGGAATAGCGCCATGGATACAAAATAAAGAATAAAAAATAGCTCAAAGGATGCTGAACTCATGGGCATGAGTCAGGGCATACTCATGTGTGTTTAGCTAGTGATGTGACCAGCTGCAACAAGCTCAATTTCCTCCTGCCCTTTTCAGGGCATTGGCAAGCCCCTTAGATACTTGGTTGGTACTGAATCCGAATTCCCCAAACTTCCCGAGCTATGCTTAGCTACACCAGAAAATGCTCCCACCTGGTCCCTATAGCAGAGGAAAACTGAATTAAGAGCCAACCTAAGCCTTAGTCCAATTAACTACTTATCCATCATCCATCCATTCCTCCATCTCTCCATCCATAAATCCCTCCTTCCTTCCATTTGTTTATCAAACATTTGTTGAGCTTCCAGGATGCAAGACTTCAATTAGTGAGTCTGGAAATGAGTTCCTGATTGAGTTCTGGCTTTTCAATATCCCCAGGTATTTGCTCCTTATTTATAGAAAGGACTAGCCAATCCTAAGTTTTTGTCCACCTGTGGAAGTTATATGGACATGGTTGGCCTTCTCTATGTCATTCTAAGTAGTAGAGCTGGAGAAATGAAGCAAGAAAAAGAATTCCATATTAAAGGGAATTTTATTTTTTTGGACTCTATCCTGAAAAAAGTGATTCTTTTGAAAATCCAAAGAAGAGCATTTGCCAGTGCATCCTTTAGTGACATAGAAAGAATTCCAGTGGATCCCAGGAAGGCAGGCCTTATTCAAGAAGGAAATATTCTTAGAGGTCCCTTTCTCATGCATAGACAATCCTGGCTTAATCCTACACTGGATACACTTGACACCCGTGCCAGGGGAAAACTGCACCCTCAGGTGCGTAAGAGGCTGTGGGTATAGCCCTGCCCTTGTTCCTCCTTGGCAAAATTGGCCATGTTTCAGGTTTTAGGGGACTAAAAAACCCAGAGTGCTCCCTTAAAAGGTCCCAAGATAAGTTTATAAAATATAAGTATCTGAGACTGGGAGCCGTGGCTCCAGTATGTAATCACAGCACGTGGGAGGCCGAGGTGGGTGGATTGTCTGAGCTCACAGGTTCGAGACCAGTCTGAGCTAGAGCTAGAGCTCTACCTCATCTCTAAAAATAGCCAGGCATTGTGGTGGGTGCCTGTAGACCCAGCTACTTGGGAGGCTGAGACAAGAGAATCACTTAAGCCCAGGAGTTGTATATTGCTGTGAACTGTGACACCACAGTACTCTACCAAGGGCGACAAAGCGAGACTCTGTCTAAAAGAAAAAAAAAGGTAACTATCTGAAATCGAACAAAGAGTTGACCAAGATGGATAAGATTAAGCTAACCCCCAATCCCAGACTGTAAGCTCTGTAATGACAGGGACCCTGTTGATCAAATTTACTGTTTTAGGGCCAGCGAGGTGGCTCTTACTTACAATCCTAGCACTCTGGGAGGGTGAGGCTGGTGGATTGCTCGATTTCAGGAGTTTGAGACCAGCCTGAACAGAGCAAAACCCTTCTCTACTAAAAGTAGAAAAACTGGCCGGGCATTGTAGCTAGGGTGGCTATAGTCCCAGCTACTTGGCAAGCTGAGGCAAGACAATCACTTGAGCCCAAGAGTTTGAGGTTCCTGTGAGCTATGATACCATAGCACTCTAGGCTGGACAACAGAGTGAGATTCTTTATCAAAAAAAAAAAAAAAAAAAAAAAAATACTGTTTTAAAAAAATTTCCTAATGTCTAGAAATATGATGTTCAGTGCTCAACAAATACTCATTTAATTAATATCATTACTGTTGCAGTCTCATGGTAAATGGCAGTAGCACCCAAATTGCTAAGCAACAGAAAGTACATCCGACTTGGCAGAAGCAAGCCCAGGTCTGATTCCTGGTGTTTCTATTCATTAGCTGTGAGCATCAGTTTCATGTCTCTAAAATGGAGCCAATAGTATGTAGCTCACAGAGCTGTTGGGAGGATTAGACGGAATAATCCAAAAGCCCTGGCACATTGCCTGGCACAGTGGTACGTGTTTAATAAATTTGGAGTCCATTGAATAGCCTTAAGAGGCTGTGTAAATTTTAGTAAAAGGCCTACAGTGAATCTGAAAGAGCAGCACGACTCAGGCACACCCATGTACACCTGTAGTTGTAGCTACGAGGATAACTGAGGTGGGAGGACTGCTTGAGTTCAGGAGTTTGAGTCCAGCCTGGGCAACATGAGACCCTGTCTCTTTAACTTTTTTTTTTTAATGAAAAGGAAGCACTAATAAAAATATAACCACTGAAAGAGAAGCTAAAATCATAAAAATGTCATCTTATTCCAACGGCAAAAGCATTTGGTGACTGATATGAAAAATATTTATTATTTATTTTTTTATTTTTTAAATTTTCTTTTTTTTTTTTTGAGACAGAGCCTCAAGCTGTTGTCCTGGGTACAGTGCCGTGGCATCACAGCTCACAGCCACCTCCAACTCCTGTGCTTAAGTGATTCTCTTGCCTTAGCCTCCCAAGTAGCTGAGACTACAGGCGCCCGCCACAACGCCCGGTTATTTTTTGGTTGTAGTTGTCATTGTTGTTTGGCAGGCCCGGGCTGGATTTGAACCCGCCAACTCCAGTGTATGTGGCTGGTGCTCTAGCCGCTGAGTTACAAGCACAGAGCCATGAAAAATATTCTTAAAAGGAAAATTACTGGATAAAGTTTTACTGGTGGTTCTTTGACAATTTTCAGTGCTAACCTTATTTCATGTGAACAAGATAGCTTTCCTGAGTTATCAAGGAATAGCTCATTAAAATTTGTTTTCAAGGTTTTTGTTAAAAAAAAAAATCCTAAATTTGGAAATAAAGCAAAGAAGTTATCGTGTGTCCTTGTTTCAATGACATATTAGAGAATTATCTGTCAAGCTCACTTAAGGATCATCCAATGCTCTGAGAATTATCCTTTTTTTTTTTCCACTATTTTTTTCCAATATTTGTATGGGCTGAAAGTTTGTATCTCCCCTTGGATTCATATGTTGAAGTCTTCATCCCTAGTGTGGCTGTATTTGGACATGGGGTTCTCTAAGAAAGTAATTAAGGTTAAGTGAAACTGGGTGCAGTGGCTCCGGCCTATAGTTCTAGCCCCTCAGGAGGCTGGGGTGGGAGGATTGCTTGAGGCCAGGAGTTTGAGACCAGATGTCATCTCAAAAAAAAAAAAAAAAATTAAATGAGGTCATAAAAGTGAACTCTGATGCGATACCAGCTCCCACACACTGAGGACATAGCAAGAAGGTGGCAGCCATTGGCAATCCAGGAAGAGTCTTTATCGGAAACTTCATCAGTCCTTGATCTTGACTTTCAGCCTCCATAAATCTGTTGTTCCACCTAGACGGTGGAAGTTGGATATGAAGCCTGAGCTGACAAAGACACTATTACTTAAGGTCCAGCTTCTGTAACTTTGTCCATTAACTGTAGAAGATTGATCAATTGCTTTGTAGGTGTTTATAGTAGTGATGTCAACTATTTCTGTTTGTAGAAACAAGAGCCCGAAAGACCAGTTTTCCTGACCTGCAGGTTATTAACCATTTTGTATCTAATGTTACAATCTCAGCTTCTATTTTTCTGCTTCGTAAAATGCTGTTCACAGTTTCTCCTTTATAGGAATGCTTTCAGATGAAATGTAATGCGTGTAGCACTTACAGGGCACTGCCAGACACAGAGTAGGTCTCAAATAAATTATACTCACATAGTCATTTAGATCAGAAGTCCAAGATGTATTTTGTTTGATTTGTGCAGTTTTTAAAATTTGGAGTGGTTAATAGGTAAAAGTCAGAACATTTCACATACTTCAGCTTCTTTTGAAATATCCAAAGATCAGACAGACAAGGCTTAAATTCTTGCATGGCAACCAGCAACTCTAAGTGGGTGGCATCTGCCCTTTGGGATGGGCAGATATTATCCCCCTCGTCACAGGCCACATCCTTTGTTCCTTTATATTCCCTGCTTGGCCCTTGAGGCTTCAACCCCTGGCTTAGAGCATCATCCTCTTGTTTCCTAATGAAATAATCTTCAGCACAGTTTCCAGAGGCCCAGAACTGGGAAGCACACAATAGGACCTCAGTGGTGCTTTAGAAGAGTCCTTCAAGGGCTTGTGGTTCAATCTGATGGGAAGGGACATTCTCACAGGGCCTTGCCCTTTCTCGTCTTTCCCCAGCCCTGCTGGAAGAGCATGGTGTGCTCAGAAGCCATGCATGGGTAGGACATCCTCCTGAGACTCTCTGAGGTCCGCTGTGTCCTACCCAGATATTCTTCATGCTTTGATGGCTTGTAGCCCTTTGGCCAAGCATGGGACTAACTATTAATAATAATTAACTTTAGTATAGAGCATCCCCCTATTACCATGACAGCCCACAATTTGGATGGAGTAGGTATCACAAGTCCCCAATCTGAAATTCCAAAGCTCTAAAACTCCCAGTTCTTCTTGTAGTAAGATCTAACCTGAACTAACACGAAACTATATATAGTCTTTATTTTTCTCACCTAATTATAAATACTCTCACATTTTGCTGCAGAAATGCGAATATGTTTGATTACTGGGTTGTGTCCTCAATCCTGCTAGAAGCATGGTGGTCACGTGGCGCTCACTTTGGAAAGTTTGAAAACCTGGCTCCAAGTATTCCAGACGAAGTATAGAGAACATGTATGATTCCCATTTTACAGATGAGGAAATAGTATCCTTGAGGAATTAAAAAGGAAAATCCACATGATTTCCTGACCACCCACCAGTCAGGCCTGCCTGATGAGTGGCCTTGGGCAACTCATGTGGCCTCTCTGGATCCCACTTCCTCTGTCTGTAAAATGCAGGGTAGCATGACTAGCTGCATGCCACACACCTAGTAGGCATTAGGTAATTTCTTTCTCTTTAAACCTGTAACATGGGTGGTGGTGTTATTATCTCCACTTAGCTGAAGAAGAAATGGAATCTCAAAGAACTGAACCCACTGGCTGTGGGTCACCTGCCAGTCAGTGGAGAGCTGCCACGTGACCAGGTCTGTCTGAGTTTGGCATCAGACACCCTTTCAAGGTGTTTGAGGGTCCTCGAAGCTCTAAAAAGAGTCCCTCTCTCTTATATCTCTGTCAGATTTCTTCACTGAACAAAACACCTGGCCGATTTTACCTCCCACTCCTCACATTCCAGCAGCCCGAGAGGGAGGCCGAGAAAGCTTTGAAAACGCTATTTACTGGCCCCCATCTCCTGTGCCCAGGGGAGGGTTAAAAAATGTCCACTTTCAAGCAATTTGGGAGCATTTCCTAGGACCTCAACTTGGTGGTCTGTCTGGCTTCCTGCTGTAAAGATTTCTGCAAGTAGGTGCAACATTTCTCCAGGGGCTTTTGGCCCCAGTAGGTCCGAGACTAACAGACCCCAGTTCCTGTTAATGAGGTCTGTCCCTCCTCCTCCCTTCCATCTCTCCTGGATGATTCTGCACCTCTCACTTGAGAGAGACAGCAGACATCACAGGAGCTTCTAGCTGCCTCACAGAAAGAGAGCTGAGGACCTGGCTAGAAGAGCTGTCCTTCCCTAGCTTGTTGAATTAACCAAGGAAGGAGTAGCTCATTCCCATGATGTCATATTTTTCAACCTAGTTGCTGAGGGAAAATGTCTCTTGGTGAGAAATACTATGGTGATTTGGGAAGCCAGCTGCCTGTACTCATAGGCACTGGTGGATTCTCTGTCCTCAATCAAGACAGACTGCATAGAAAGAACACAGCAAATATGGACAAGGGTCTGGTGTCTCCCTCCTGACCCTTTATCCCTTTGACTTGACCTCACTGAAACTGTTTCCTCATCTGGAAAGTGGGGCTATAAACCTCCACTTCTGCCTATGTCAAAGAACTGCAGGGAGAATTGCAGGGGTAAAGGACGTGACAATCTTTACAAACATCACATACAATTATCATGTAAGCCTGAGGGCAATGGCTAAGTTACTGCTGAGGGTGAGGAAGAGAGGTCACAGGAAGTCAGCTGTACAAAGAGATGAGATCAAAAGCTCAGTCAATTGAACTCCAACAGATCTTGACAGATGATCCTGGGTTTACACATGTATTTCCAAGGCATATCCCCTTTTCCTGTCTGAGGATGATTGTGAATTACTGGGTTTTAAGAATGACTGGGAAATTTTGTTTCAATGTCGTATACAGCTATTTTTATGCCTTCAGATTGTGATCAGTGCAAAGATCAGTGATCAGTGAGTAGAAATCAAGAGAAACAACAGATAGCAGAAACAAACCAGCACCTGCTTTCTGGCAGTGAAATTATCAGAGACAGATTATAAACAAGCTTTTTATTATAAACTTGGATGTAGTAAGCTCTAAAAAATCTATCAGATATGGAAAAGATCCAGATAGAACTTCCAGAACTAGTCTGTGTAGGAACAGAGTTTAAGTTTGAGGGACTGCTTAACTGAGAGAAGATGAATGTTCCTATAATGGAAAGGAGCATTAGGCTTGGTGTAGCTGGAGCTGTGGATGGTAGGAGAAGGGAAATAAAAAACAGCTCTAGAAAGCAAACCTCTCAGAGCTTCAGGAATCTCTAAGGTTTCAACTTTTTTGACAACTCTAATAGCGTTAGCATCAGTATTGGAGCCAGCTCTTCTGGCAGCAGGTACCAGAACTTTTTTAAGAAAAAGAGAAGAGGGAGGCTCTCCCCTTGCTGCCTTACTGCTGGTCCCGAGGTGCTGGGGGTGCACTACTCGCAGCGGCTTCTGGGTCGGGGCTCGCAGCCCCAGGCTGGCTCTGGGCACTGCCGAGAGCTAGGGCGTCCATGGGTGCCGCCCCCAGCCGAGGTGTGGAAGTGGGTCGCCCTGGCCTCAGGGACACCACCCTCGCTTTCCCTGCATGGTCGCCAACGCAGTCCTCAGCGGCAGGCGAGGTGAGTGACGAGGACCAGGAGATGGAACTGGAAGCATTACACTCCATTTATGAAGGAAATGAAAGTTTCTGAGAATTAAGTCCAGTTTCTTTTCAATATAAGATCATCAGCTATACAGCAGAGTAATTAACCAAGTTACCGGAAGCAGTGGAGTCAACCTGGGAACGGCAATGACCTACACCTTGTTTGAATATGCCAAGGACAATAAAGAGCAGTTCCTGGAGAATCACCATCCTGTTAATTTTGCAACATCAACAAGCAGTACAGTCTCAGTTGAAACTCCTAATACAAACTCATCAAGTAAGAAAAAAGACAGGAACAACTTGCAAAAGCCCAGAAACGTAAGAAACACTCAGAAACGTAGCTGGCAGATAAAACAGATCACACAGGTGAACTTCCTCGGGGTTGGAACTGGGTTGATGTCGTCAAGCATTTAAGCAAAACTGGCTCTAAAGATGATGAATAGCGCTTGGAATTTGAGACAAGGAAAGAAGATTCTTTTTTATTTTTATTTATTTTTATTTTTTATTGTTAAATCATAGCTGTGTACATTAGTGCAATCCCCTGTACCCTTTCTAAGATGCACCATAGATGTGGCCCCACACATTACCCTCTCTCCACCAAAACCTCCCCCCTCCCTTCCCCTTCCTTGGCCCTTTCCCCATAGTCTTTGTGCTATAGTTGGGTTATAGCCTTCATGTGAAAGCTATAATTTAACTTCATAGAAGGGATGAGTAGATTGGATACTTTTTCTTCCATTCCTGGGATACTTTGCTAAGGAGAATATGTTCCAGCTCCATCCATGTAAACATGAAAGAAGTAAAGTCTCCATCTTTCTTTAAGGCTGCATAGTATTCCATGGTATACATGTACCATAATTTGCTAGTCCATTCATGGGTTGATGGGCATTTGGGCTTCTTCCATGACTTAAAAATTATGAATTGGGCTGCAGTAAACATTCTGGTACAGATGTCTTTGTTATATTGTGACTTTTGCTCTTCTGGATATAAACCTAGTAGAGGAATTATAGGATCGAATGGCAGGTCTATTTTTTGGTCTCCAAGTATTCTCCAAACATCCTTCCAGAAGGAACATATTAGTGTGCATTCCCACCAGCAGTGTAGAAGTGTGCCCTTTCCTCCACATCCACGCCAACATTTCTGGTTTTGGTATTTTGTTATGTGGGCTATTCTTACTGGGATTAGGTGGTATCTCAGAGTAGTTTTGATTTGCATTTCTCTGATGATTAAGGATGATGAGCTTTTTTTCATGTGTTTGTAGATTTTGTGCCTGTCTTCTTCAGAGAAGTTTCTCTTTAAGTCCCTTGCCCAACCTGCAATGGGGCTACGTGTCCTTTTCTTGCTAATACATTTGAGTTCTCTGTGGATTCTGCTTATTAGACCTTTATCGGAGGTATAGCCTGCAAATATTTTCTCCCATTGTGAGGGCTGTCATCTTGCTTTACTTACTATGTTCTTG